>JBAJNP010014252.1:0-11174 GCA_036877545.1 Yasuhikotakia modesta | reverse complement strand
CACACATCTCAAACACACACCTCACTCACACACACACCTCACACACATCTCAAACACACACCTCACACACACACACCTACACCACACACACACACCTCACACACACACCTCACTCACACCTACACCACACACCTCATACACTCTTGTGTGTTTTGTGTAGGGAATACTGCAAGCGTCTGCAGATGGCTGAGAATAACACACAGTTTCTGGCTGATTTCTTGTCTATGATGGTGGAGATCACACCTGAATCTGAGGACTGTGAGGAACATTCATCCCTCAGTCACACACATCACCAGACAGACAAACTAGACCCTTCACACAGTAATCCTGAGCATTTACCAGCAAATACGTCAATGTGCCGTTTACACAATCAATAACCTCTTTGTGCTGGTAACATCTGTCAATGTGATGGGAAGTGAATGTGACGTGTTCACACAGGTGATCAGGGTCTGATTTACAATCTGATTCTGGACTCTGGGATTCTGTGGCAGCTGGCGACACACGTGTGGCAGAATAAGGACCTGAACACGTAAGATCACACACAGCAGGAGCTTCAGCTCTGAGTCAGTCAGTTGATCTGATGAATCTGATCTCTGCAGGTATGGATTTCTCACTCTGTTCGCTTCCACCAACGGAGGCGTCACGCGTGTTTATCCCAACACGTGAGTAACAGACCACAGAGAGTGTGTGTGCTGCTGTAATGAAGACAGGACTCATTTACCATCTGTGTGTGTGTTTCAGAGCGGCGGAATCATGGGACGAGGACCCTGAACCTCTGAACTCAAACTTCTACCGCCGCAGTTTGGACAACAAAGGTTACATCTTCAGAGCTCCGACACGAACGTGTGAGTTTCTCAACAGCTCATGTGCAGAAATAAAGTTCACTCATATGTTCACTGTCAGGCAGGATGTTGTTGATGATGATGGTGAGAAGATTGTGTGTGATGATGTGATGTTTGTGTCCAGCGGTGGATGATCCGGTAATGTCAAAGAACGGCACTGTGGGAATTCTGGTAACCACAGCAGTGGAGGTTGTAATTGCAGGAAAAACCATGAAACCAGCAGGTCTGTGTGTTTGTGAAACGCCTCACGAGTCTCAGTGTACTTACAACCTGTGTTTATATCCATATAGTCTCATTATTCCCTGTGCATACAACCTGTGTTTATATCCATATAGTCTGAAGTAAACTGTGCAGCATTCTGTGCGGTAAATCTGTTGCTTCAGAAAATACTGTGATGTCATTTCCTGTGTTACTGTGTTCAGTGGTTGGTGTTAAGCTGGATTTGGAGGCCTGGGTCGATAAATTCAAGATTCTGGCCAGTAATGTGTCAGACAGCAGACAGGCATCACATAAGGTACAAAACTGGAATTGTGGGTGTTATCATTCTCACAGGTCAGGTGATTCTAACTTCCTGTCTGTTTTGCAGTGTGGCCCCTCTCGGTCCTGTGAGATGGACTGTGAAGTTAACAGTGATGTATGAATCTCCACACACACACACACACACACACACACACTGGTGGGTTATTGTCATGTGATGTTTGTGTTGCAGGATTTGCTCTGTTATCTTCTTGATGATGGAGGTTTTCTGGTGATGTCCAATCAGAGAGATCACTGGAAGAAGGTAACATTCACAACAGCCAATCAGAATCACCTTTATTTATAAGCATGACTCTAAGAATCTGTGGAACCAGAGGGTTTGTGAGCTGTGATAGGACCTCACACAAGATCTGCAGAGGGCATGTGATTCTACAGTGATTTCATCTCTCTGTCTGTCTGTCTCTTTCAGGTGGGGCTGTTTTTTGGTGAGGTCGACCCCTACCTGATGTTCGCTCTCTACAACAACTCTATCTACGGCCGACATCAGACCTTTCAGTATCAGTCTGCGTGTGAACCCACGGCCAGCAGCCACACGGGTGCCGCTCCCAGACGATTCTATGTGGTGAGAAACAAGCAGATCGTACAGCCTCAGCAGATGAACATTTATAAACTGCAGTGTGTGTGAGATTTAAAACGTGTTTGTCTTGTTAGCCGTCTGTTGCTGATCTGCTGAGTCTGGCCTGGTGGACGTCTGCAGCTGCTTGGTGAGATTTATTAACACTCACAGCACTGCAGGACTCATGACATCTGAACCCATTTAATGTCTTTCTGCTGTGACCTCAACAAGCCCCACCCACAAATTCAATTCAAATGAATCTGGTGTTTTTTAACACCGCTGGTGTCCTGAACCCACAGCAAGCAGAACCAAACCGGCTTCAGAACCATGACATGAACTGGACTGTGACATAGTTGTCACACCTCTAGTCGTACTGATATTAGTTCAGTTGTCTCAATATAAGTTTTTAAACTGATGGTTGTGGAACAGAGATGTGTGTTAATGCAGCTGTTCTCTTTCAGGTCCTTGTTGCAGCAGTTTGTGTATGGACTGATGTACAGCAGCTGGTTCAGCTCAGGTGTGTGTGTGTTTGTGTGTGTATGATGTATAGTGTGTGATTGTGTTTGTGATGTATAATGTGTGTATATGATGTATAACGTGTGTGTGTGTGATGTATAATGTGTGTGTGTGTGATGTATAATGTGTATAATGTGTGTATATGATGTATAATGTGTGTGTGTTTGTGATGTATAACGTGTGTGTGTGTGATGTATAATGTGTGTGTGTGTGTGATGTATAATGTGTATAATGTGTGTATGTGATGTATAATGTGTGTGTGTGTGTGATGTATAATGTGTGTGTGTGTGTGATGTATAATGTGTATAATGTGTGTATGTGATGTATAATGTGTGTGTGTTTCAGATGTGTTTGCGGAGAGTTCAGAATCTAAAGGCGGCAGCAGCAGTTGTGTGACGGTTCACAGTCAGTTTTACTTCACAAACACCAGCAGCTCCTTCAATGTTCTGCAGGACTGTGGGAACTGCTCCAGGTGTGTGTGTTCTGCACAAACCCTAACCCTGTTTTATTAAAGAACACACACTCACCTTTACTCTGTCTCTCAGGCTGTTCCATGCCAAGCGCATTGAGAACACAAACCTGCTGTTCGTGGTCGCTGAGACGCTGCCCTGCAGTTCCTGTGAGATCGAGAAACTGCTTCCTGTCAGAACAAAATGTATCCTTCAATCCCACAATCCCCTGAGCTTCAGCAGTGTGTGGATCCACCAGGGCTCAGTGTCTCTGCCTGACCTCTGTTTTTGATTGACTGACATGTCAGACGTTTCTTTAACGTTCCTGCTCAGCTCAGGAGGAGAACCCATGTGAGGTGTTGAATTCTGCTCGCTACAGGAAAGGACCTGACAAATGTTTCGACTACAACCCTGAGGTAAAGCTTTTATCTGCCCCTCTCGCACTTTAATGTCTGCCCCTCTGTGTTAAAGACAGTATTAAAATGCCTTTCCAGCACATAAAATAAGGAACAACTTTTAAAATTACCAGAACCAAATGAATGACATCCAGTTTGTTCTTTTTGACCGCTGATGCAGGTTTCACACTTTACTAAGTTTTACTGCTTGTTTAACCCTGAACACTTACATCTCTCTGTTTCCTGTAGGAGAACCCATCGGAGTGTGGCCACGCCCACTCTCTGCACTGTCCAATGAGAGCTCTGCTCTGGCTCCAGTTATTGTTGCTTTACCCTGTTCTGCTGTTTTAACCATCTTCATCACCGCCTCTGTCTTCCTGTCCCCATCCGTCCCGTTCCTGATGATTTCCTGTGTTTCCGGCTCTCAGATTCATGGTGAGGCGCGTTCCGGCTGTGTGCCGTTACAACAGAAACAGGAAACGTGTTAAAAGCCCGACAGAAACAACAGAACTGTCCTAAATCCTTTCACCATTATTATCAGGAACTATGTAAGAAAACTTTTCTGCTGCAGTGAAAATGTTTGCTTGCCAAATGCAGAACCAGGAAAGGACCTGATTTGTTGAAAACACAGCAGAGATTTGACTTGATCATCACAGTCTCGCCTGATGTGATTTATTCTTTCATTGCTTCACATGGATGTAGTGCCAAACGCAGACGCAGACGTAGTGTGGGGATGTTTTGTGCTGGGGACACACTGCTTTTGTGTGTTTTTTTTGTCAGGAGAGAAAACAGTTTCTTGTTTTGTAATTGTTTGAGGTAAAAATCAAACTGGTTTTGTGTTTATATAAAAGCTTTGTTGAATGTTTCTACAGCAAATCTTGTGCTTCACACTTTGCTGTCTGATATCTGAGCATCGACACAGGAAGTGCTTGAGATCCTGAGTTCAGTAAGGAGTGATTATTGATTATTGATTCTGTTGGTGACAGTCACATTTAATCACAACATCTCAGTACCACAATGCATTCCAAATACAGTTCCTGTTACTGTAACACGAAACTACATTAGATCTGATTATTTATTTATTATTACAGTATTTGTTGTACCATTGTGTTACAGTCATTTTAAATGTAAGTTAAAAATACTTGAGAATAAACAGTGTTTTTAAATAGACTTTAATTGCCTTATGCAAGATATAGTGTTTGATTTTTTCAGTTTAAGATGGAGATTCTGGTGCGGTTGTGTTTTGAGTTTTACTCTGGAGAAAGATGGTCTCATCATTTTCTTCAGTGATGTAAATATATGAATGAACTCCATCATCAATGTTTTACTGGAATGCAAGTTGATGCTTCGCTGCCCCGCTGCATGCTGGGAAATGATGCCTGCTGTTAAATATCCTCCAGCTGTTTCCTGCAGTTTCCAGATGTATGCATTTACTTGTGTTTCGTTTGACTGGAGGAGTGCAGTGTTATGTGTGTGCTGCTTGTGATGCATCAGCTGTAGATCTGTAAATGTTTCTGCTTTTAATACAGACGTTTAGTTGAGTTTTAGTGATCTCATGCATTTTAAAAACACTCCGATGACATTGTCAGTATTTCACCTTTGAAATGACTAAACTTGTGAATCATCAGACGGAGCTGAGATCAGACTAACAAGGGTCAGATTGATGTGTTTGCACTGGCTTGAGCAATACTTTAAAATGTCACTTCTGCTAAAATGAGTCTGTGTAGGGAAGCATGATGTCAGCTTATTCTCACTGACTGTGATCCGAGCTTGTCTTTGAATATCGGCCTAATGTTTGTATATGAGCTATCAGCATTTTAAACTTTACGTTAATGCAAAGAAGAGTGTTTATATACTATTATCTTTATGTAACAATCTGTTTCCATGAATTTAATAATGTAAACAGGAGTGTTTTGATTCATTTTGTGAAAGGCTTTTGCTCTTTCTGCAGTCTTCCATATCACTTCATTTTGTACAGACGGCACAAGTCTATCAAGAAAGTCTACCTTTGTATCATATTGTGTCATTTACTTCTGGGAAATGTTTTTAAGAGAATTGGTGAGATAAAGACATTCATATTTTTCACCTCAACCTGTGTGTTTGTTTTTACCTCAGTTTACACACTGCAATAATAATGCATGCTCAAGTATGTCTATATATGAATGTTATATATGTATGTTTATATATATCTGACACAGCCCACAAATGATAGCCAGGGTTTACTTATATAAACAGTATTAAATATATAGTATACATGTAGTATTAAATAACGCGTATGGCAGGTACAGGCAGCTCACGCCACAGGCAGCTCACGCCACAGGCCGATGTGTGCGCCTGCAGGGGCGAGTATCGCGACGAGCGCGTGACGTAAGCGCGAGAGCCGGAAGTGAAGATGGACGGTGTCGGTTCATGCGCTAACAACAAACAGAAACCCAGTCAAATGCTGCCGAATAAAATGAGGGGCGAGTTTACTAGAAACCAGAGGAAAGATTCAGAGGTGCGTTCACATCTGTCTGAGGGTTTCTGTGGATTTAAAGCCGCCGTTAGCATCAACATCCGGAGTGTGTAGCTAACCAGTAGCAGTAATGAAGCGCGCATCTGCCCAGTGTTACCAGCGCGATCAGATGTGTGAATTACACGCGTATACATCTGTATGTGTGATAGAGCTGCCGGTTATATCACAGTCACACGTTATCATCCGTCACTGCTGTGATTTCGGCGTGTTTGTGTGTTTCAGGGTTTCTCAGAAGCGCCCGATCTGGAGTTTGAATATTCCGACGCTGATAAATGGAGCTGCGAGCTCTCAGGTGAGATGATGCCCAAACACACACCTGCCGAACTGCCTGAAGAGACCAGATCACGCTGCAGTAACGTTACACAACCTTAATGTTAGGTGATTGTGTGTGTGTGTGTGTGTGTGTGTGTGTGTGTGTGTGTGTGTGTGTGTGTATAGAGTTGTACAGTTACACAGAAGGTCCAGAGTTTCTGCTGAACAGAAAATGCTTTGAAGAAGATTTTCAGATTCACAGTAAGTGCTGATCTCACGTTGATATTTTCTCTCTTTTTGGTGTTTTTAATGTCACTGTTTCACCAGTCAAATCTGTCACACATTTTCGGCCGTGTCTCTGCAGTGCCGGGGAGGAAGTGGACTGAGCTGGACTCTGTTGAGCACAAAGCTCATGCCATGCGGCTGCTGGACGGGCTGGAGCTCATCGGCAGAGAGCGACGGTTAACGGTGGCCAGAGCCGTTCTGTACATGGCTCAAGGTTTGACAGGAACTTGAGTGTGACTGTACCGATGTGACGTGCTGTCAGTGTTCCTGAGGGGACGTGTGGCTGTTTCAGGGACGTTCGGGGAGTGCGGTTCAGAGGCGGAGCTCCAGCACTGGGTGAAGTACAACATCTTCCTGCTGTTGGAGGTTGGAGCGTTCACTGCTCTGATGGAGCTGCTCAGCATGGAGATGGAGTGAGACACACACACACTGATTGTGATATAACATCATATGAGAAGAACAGTGGGACTGTAAGTGATTGTGTGTCATGTGTTTCAGTAACAGCGCTGCATGCAGCAGCGCCGTCAGGAAACCTGCCATCTCTCTGGCCGACAGCACAGACCTCAGGTACACACACACACACACACACACACACAATAACTCACTACTTCTGAAGGTAAGCCTCACACACACTCTCTGGTGTTTGTGTGTTTAGGGTGCTGTTGAACATCATGTACCTGATGGTGGAGACCATCCAGCGGGAGGAACCTACAGACAGTCCAGAGTGGAGAAGCATCAGAGAAACCTTCAAATCTGAACTCAGTCAGTGTGTGTGTGTGTGTCAGTGTGTGTGTGTGTAAGAGCATGAGTTTGTTGGGTTGAATATTATGATATGAAGGTAAATGCTCAGCATCTGGATCAGTGATGTGTGTGTGATGATCACAGGTTCTTCTCTCTGTAATCATGAGCCCGTCTCTGTCATGCTGTTTGGAATGGTGACCAAGTTCTGCAGTGGCCACGCCCCTCATTTCCCCATGAAGAAAGTTCTGCTGCTGCTCTGGAAGACCCTCCTGGTGAGACTGATCGGGATGTAATACAAGTGTGTGTGTGACGTGTGATGCTCTTTTCTGCATGCCGGTGTGTGTGACGCGTGCCGGTGTGTGTGTGTTCAGCTGACTCTGGGCGGGCTGGAGCAGTTGCAGAGCAGTAAGATCAGCAGGCGTGAGGCTCTGGGTTTGCCTCCTCTGCCGGAGGACAGCATCCGTGTGGTGAGGAGTATGAGAGCCGCATCACCTCCTGCGTCTGCCTCCGACCTCATCCAGCAGCAGCAGAGACGGGCCAGGAGAGAACACAAGGTCAGTCACCCAGAACCAACCTACAGAACCTGAGCTCATCAAACAACAACCTGTTAAACTCTGAGTCTCTGCAGGCGCTTATCAAACAAGACAACCTGGATGCGTTTAACGAGAAAGACCCGTATAAAGCTGACGACACGCGTGAGGAGGAAGAGGAAAACGATGATAATGACAACTCTCTGGAGGCGGAGCCATTTCCCTTGGAGCGTGATGAGGTCATGCCCCCGCCTATCCCCCACCCCCCCTCAGAGAGGGTGTGTTTCCCTAAAGGTCTGCCCTGGGCTCCTAAAGTCAGGTAGGTATTGTGACATCATCAGTGTGATGTGTTAGTGGCGCTGCAGTGAGATCACAGGCGTCCGTTTTCTTCTCTGCAGGGAAAAAGACATTGAGAATTTCCTGGAGTCCAGCAGGAGTAAATTCATCGGTTATACGCTGGGAAAGTGAGTGTCTTCCTCACATCAGCCGCTTGATCCCTGAGTGACGCTGATTTATGTGTGTTTGTGTTGCAGTGACACAGATACAGTGGTTGGTTTACCTAGACCTATTCATGAAAGCATCAAAACACTTAAACAGGTAATTAACCAACATCATGACTATTTTAACTCCTGCCAACCACTGTAACATCATTAATGTTTCATTCAGTTACAGCTGCTCCTGTTAAACTGCTAAAGCGCTTGTGTTGTTTCAGCACAAGTATGTGTCCATCGCTGAGGTCCAGATCACTAAAGAAGAGGATTATCAGCAGAGCCCTCTGTCTGCGGTGAGTAACCAATCACTGGCAGTCACAGTCATGTGATCACTGCAGGATGACATCACTTCCTGTGTGTGTGTTTAGGGTGAGGAGGAGCTGGAGTTGTGTGCGACAGAGCTCCTGTATCAGGGTGTTTTACCCAGCTTACCACAGTACATGGTGAGAGACAACACACCAGCAACACAGTAACTCAGTAACAGTATATGACCTCAGTCTGACAGGCTGTGTGTGTGCGTGCCTGTGTGTGTGCTAGATTGCTCTGCTGAAGATCCTGTTGGCTGCTGCTCCCACATCTAAAGCTAAGACTGACTCCATCAACATACTGGCAGATGTGTTGCCAGAGGAGATGCCGTAAGACACACACACAGTAACTCACTCACTGAATCAGTGTAAGTGATTAAAACTGATGCTTTCGATGCAATCCCCCCCACTGCCACAGCTCAAGTAGGTTGCCGTGGCTACAGTGAGCTGTGCAGTGACTGTAAGGTCTCATCTCATGGGTTCTGAGTGTTTATGAAATGACCGTCTGATCTCTGTCTGTAGCACCACAGTTCTGCAGAGCATGAAGCTGGGTGTAGATGTGAACCGTCATAAAGAGATCATCGTAAAAGCCATTTCAGCTACGCTTCTGTTACTGCTCAAACACTTCAAACTCAACCACATCTACCAGGTACACATGTTTCCATGACCACCAACACAGTTACCCACCACACATCTCGCAGTGTGTTTACTGTGATGTGTGTGCTGTAGTTTGAGTACATGGCGCAGCACCTGGTGTTTGCCAACTGCATCCCCCTCATCCTGAAGTTCTTCAACCAGAACATCATGTCCTACATCACTGCTAAAAACAGGTGAAGCTTCAGTCAGCCTCTTCTCATGTGTGTCCAGATGCATTCTGGGTAGTAATACTGTGTGTGTCTCTGCAGCATCTCAGCTCTGGATTTCCCACACTGTGTTGTTCACGATCTCCCAGAACTTACTGCTGAGAGTCTGGTGAGGAACACACACACATGTAAGTCTGGAGTTACTCTGAGCATCTTTGTGATGTGTGTTGTGATGTGATGTGTTAACAGGAAGCTGGTGATAATAATCAGTTCTGCTGGAGGAATTTATTCTCCTGTATTAATCTGCTGCGGATCCTGAATAAACTCACCAAATGGAAACATTCCAGGACTATGGTGAGACTTCTGTTCCCTCCTCCTCAGAAACATCATCACACGTTTAGTATATAATGTGTGGAAGCACGTTTATTTGCTGTTTGCTTTGCAGATGTTGGTGGTGTTTAAATCTGCTCCCATCCTGAAGAGGGCGCTGAAGGTCAAGCAGGCCATGATGCAGCTGTACGTCCTCAAACTGCTGAAGGTTCAGACTAAGTATCTGGGGCGGCAGTGGAGGAAGAGCAACATGAAGACCATGTCAGCCATATATCAGAAAGTGCGTCATCGTCTCAATGACGACTGGGCTTACGGAAACGGTGAGTTAATGTTAGTTAACATTAACCAGTTAACGCTCACGGCTTGACTGTGTTAATGGTTTCTGCCGTGTGTCTGACAGCAGACCTGGACGCCCGTCCGTGGGATTTCCAGGCTGAAGAATGTTCCCTGCGTGCCAACATCGAACGTTTCAACAGCCGACGTTACGACAAGAACCAGAGCAACCCAGAACTTCTCCCAGTGGACAACTGCCTCCAGAGTGTCCTGGGCCAGCGGATCGAGCTGCCGGAGGACTTCCAGATGAACTATGACCTGTGGCTGGAGCGGGAGGTCTTCTCCAAACCCATCTCCTGGGAGGAGCTTCTGCACTGAGTTCTGTCTCTTCACTACAGCGGTGGAGTGAAACTCAGTCACACTACAAGTCCAACAACAGTGTGGTTTTAATTTTACTCAGATTTTGTGTTGTGTGTGTGTGAGCCGGATGTGCAGTGAGGTTATTTTATGGTTGTTTTATTGATTATCTTTAACTGAATATTAAAACTGATGTTATTGTTAAAGACTGTATTTACTCTGAACTACTCTTGTGTATTTTGTAAGACTTCATATATAATACAGTGACTGTTGACCCTGAGTTTTTCCTGCTTACTGAAAGCCAAGATAAAATATTAGGTATAGAAAGATGTTTGCACTGTATCATAACATTAGATGAATGTTGTGGCAGCGTTAGAATGTCTCATCTTACCATTACAAACCTGCAATGTTACATTAAGGTTTTTAAACTGTTTGCAAGAAACTACACTGAGTAAATATGAGCCCTCAGTGTCATTTTCTCCTGTTAATAAAAGTCACATGTTGAATTCAAACTGTGTCAGTTAACTAAATAATCTGATCAAACGTCATATTTAAAGTTATATAACGCTAAAAAACGCTGACCTTAATCCTGCTGTTTTTAAATGTTTACTAGTCCATCCAATAAAAGGCAAAATATGCAGGTCACATTTAACCTGCATACAAGCATTTAATGACACAAACATAATTCATCTCAGCTGTCAGACGTTTCACTCGTGACACAAGTGAATCATTGAAGTATTTCAGCGTTAGGGTTAGGGTTAGGTTTTTACTCTGATTTTAGTTTTTACTCTGATTTTAGTTTTTACTCTGATTTTAGTTTTTACTCTGATTTTAGTTTTTACTCTGATTTTAGTTTTTACTCCGATTTTAGTTTTTACTCCGATTTTAGTTGTGACTCTGATTTTAGTTTTTACTCTGATTTTAGTTTTTACTCCGATTTTAGTTTTTACTCTGATTTTAGTTTTTACTCTGATTTTAGTTGTGACTCTGATTTTAG
>JBAJNP010014251.1:0-11175 GCA_036877545.1 Yasuhikotakia modesta | reverse complement strand
GTGTGTGTGTGTGTGTGTGTGTGTGTGTGTGCAGTGTAATGGGCTGATTTGGGATAATGGTATCCTGCACCCTTTATCCAAAACTATTTTCAACAGCATTTGGCTGATTGGTTTATAATTATACATGCAGCTGTTTTGACCTCATATGAATTACATAAAACACTCATTGAAACACACACATGAAACAATGAAATGAAAAGGCTAAAAAGGTGATTAAAACAGTAAAAAAACTTATAAGGGGGAAAGTTAATGTCTGTTATCCGTCAACTATCCATGTGAGTGTGTGTCTGCGTGTGTGAGTGTGAGTAATGAAGTTTTGGAGGGTGGTAAATGAAGCAGGTGTGTGAGTGTGTGTGTGGTCGTGTTGAATGAGTGTGTATCAATGGGGTGTCCTGCATTAGTGCTGCAATTAGTCAGCGTCCTGCAGAAAGAGCCACAGGCCCCAGAACACACACACACACAACCTGACTCATGAGGAAGCATCTGAGACGAGACACTGAGAGACGCCGCGGGGGGACAAAACGACCCCACATAACATGCCAGCCAATTACAAAACACAAAATCCCTGAATATTCATGGATATGTAATCCATCTGAGGGGCTTTAAAAGCACAAACTGGGAACAATAGACTGAGTTTGTCTCTGACCTCACTTTAAAGGGACAGATCACCAACAACGAACATTTGTCATCTACTCACCCTCATCAGAACTTCTTATCCTCATGTTGTTCCAAACATGGGATGTTATTTTCTCTTTGGAACATAAAACAAGTGAGCTAGAGCAGTTTAGAGACTGTTGTGGCCATACTTTTAAATGAAATGGAGACTATACAACACGTTACATACAACACTGATGACATCATTGATGTCAAACCCAATAGAACCCTTAATGAAGCGCCATATTTGCTGATTGTAAAGCTGCTTTCAGTCTGTTCCTCACACATGCTTCTCTATGGTTTCTGTAAACTATATGAAGGGCTATGACATTAGCCCTGATGATGACAGATTGACTGTCTAGGTATCAGAAAAAGCCCAAACACACAGTACAGTCTGTTTCTGAGGGTCTGAGAAATGCGAGACTTTGTAGAGGGTCATAGACAGCAGAACATGCCGCATTATTTATTACACAACCCCGGTGAAGCTATTGTGGAGAAATGAGAACCTTCCGACAGCCAGTGTAGAGTCTGTCCGTCTCTCTCATTCTCTCATTCCCTGCCTCACTCTCTCTGATGTTTCTCCTCACCTTCTGTCATCTCTTCCTCTTTCTCCAGGTGTCTTCTCCTTTACTTCTATGCCTCCTTTCAATAATTCATGATGGGTGAGGACTGTATGACTGTCTCTCCTGACAAACCGCGTTTCTGCTTTCACAGGCGTCTCACAGAGACGCATCAGGGCTTCACCTGTGCATAAATCTGGTCAGAATGAGCGACTGTAACGGATACAGAGCCGCGGTCTTTAATCCGGACTAACACTGATTGTCAGGAAGGGAGGGGTGGGCAGTCTGTGGGACTGAGGAGATGTGACAGCCACCGCTGATCTCAGAACAGCTCTCTGACCAAGAGCAGTGCCTGATCTCTGCGTCTGCATCCAACAACTTGCAGGTTTGTTGCGTCTCTCCCCTGTGGAATGTTTCTTGCGTTTTTAATGCCTGTTCACATCGCAAGCCACCATCTGTTGTATAGACACACACACACAGCACGTGCACACGTCACCCACATACACACATACACACATGCACATACACATATGGGGTAAAAAAGAAAATGGTAGGAAGAAAGGAATAGAGATGAGAAGTAAAAGAGGAAAAGAAGGAAAAGGAGAAAGGAACCAGCAAAAAAGAATAAAGACTGAAAGAAAGTCAGAAAGAAAAAGAAAGAAACAATAAAAGAAACAAAATGCAAAAAAAGACAGGAAGGAAGTAAGGTAGGAACAGAGGATAAAGGAGGAAGAAACCAACAAAAGAAAAAAGTCTGGAAAGAACGAAAGACTGAAAAAAGAAAGAAATACTGCATAAAAGGAGTGTGTATTCTCAGGTTTAACACTAGGCCCTTTGTGTTCTGTTCCTGGCACACACACACACACACAGATATAAAGGGTGTTCTGCCTCCAGCCGGGATCTGAGTGACACTGAATGAAAGTGTGAGGCGGGCGACACAACATCAGCCGTGAGTTATTAATACACCAATAACTAAACATCTCCAGTTAAACTCCTCAAACACACTCCTGCACTCTCTCGCTCTCACACACTAAAGTAAAGCAGAGCTGTGTGCCTCTCCTGAGCTTGAGATCAGCTTTTATGTTTTTATCCCTCAATGAACAGTCACTCTGTCCTCTGACAAATCGCCCCAGAAGAGACGAATCATTTTAACACCAAATTCACACGCAGCAGCCAAAACATCACGTGAGACGACAATGAGTTTGTTTGTAAAGCACGGCGCTATTATAAACAGTGTTTCCAGCATCACCAAAGTGTGTTCCTGTGCTTTTAAATTTACTACACCTATAATCTCTCACGCTTCAGATAAAGAGTTTGTGATGAAACTTCTACTTTATCAGTTAATCCCTTGTCAGAAAATATGGAGCAACATGGAGCCAAAGCTGCAGCTGTTTTTAAAATGTGTGAAGCTGAAAGTAATGTTCATTCTGAGAGATATATCGCTGAACTGCAAAAGAAAACCGGATGCAAACGAAGCAGCCAGTGCTATTAAGATGCAACTTTTGTTGCAGTATGTCTCACTACTGCTGTACTGTCTTACTACACACTTAAAAGTATGCATTCTCACAAGTAACATCATACTCATAGTATGTAGTAAGGAAGGTAAATTTGGGGTGATGCGACACTTCTGAACAGTTTCCTGAGAAAAGAAAAACTTTTGAAAGTGACACAGTAGCTCTGGAGATAAGAACACTAAATAAACAGAGACCTGCTCCCTATCAGACAGAGAGAAGGAATTCATTTAGTCTATAGAGAACATACTGGAACAGAACACATTGGAACACAGCCGTAATGAAACAGCACAAGATAAACAAAAAATGCAATCAAACTCAGAAAATATCCATTAGTGATTACCTACATTAGCACGTACTTACTGAAGCTGCGGCGTGTGTATAGTGTGTATGAAGACGCAGTAAGGGCATGTTTGTGGGTAATGACGCATGCAGGTGCGCCCAAGAGTATCCACACAATGTTCAGCAAATAACACAGATGTCTTTGGAAATAGTCATAATATGGGAAAACAGCCATTTGTGTATATTTGTAATAGCTTGGGTCTGTTCCGAAACCTACTGAGATCCCTACCTAGACAGCTTGATCAATCACAAGGATCAGAAGACAGACAAAAAAAACAAGCTCACTAGGTTTTGAAACAAAGCACTAAAAGGTGTAGAGGAGAAAATAAACAGAAAGAGACAAAGAAAGAAAGAGACGGAGACAGAAAGAGAGAAGCAGGAAAAGGCACTGTGATGTTGTGATTCCCATTAAATACCACCTGCTCCAGCACCATAAAGCAGCAATGTGTCACACACACACACATATACACACACACACACACACAGCCGTCTGCTCTGCTGCCTTTACACTCCTGACACAAAGCAGAGAGTGTAAAACATCTCTGGGCTTCATCACAACAGAAGAACAGAAAGTGAGAAGACTTCCTGACCTTCTCCTGTGACAGGAATCCAGCTGTCAGAACAAGACCAGGTCACATCACACAGAGAACTTCAGCCCAGTCAATATTTGAAGATATAATTTCTTCTGTTTCCAGTCAATCTGAAGTCTGGCAGAATAAACCAGTGATGATCAGTGGAGAAAAGCATCAAAACACAAGAACCCAAACAGCACATGAAGATGTTTTTACAGGTTCTGACAGATCACACACACGATTCTGAACAAACAGGATCATGTGGAGAAAAATCTCTCAGGGTTGCATCAGAGAGAACAGACATGACGAGATCTTTTGATTTCACATGCGTGAAGACAAAAAACATTCACAGGTACAGCTGTCTGTCCTCAACCAACACATTAACATCTGTGTGCATGCGTGAGAGTTTGGCTTTGATCAGCGAGAGCATCAGCGTGTTAGATTTGATCAAGATCTGCTCAACACAAACAAAGAGCAGAAACACAAGTTAACTGCTCACAAAGCAAAAGAACTGGGTTTACAACAGACGTCAACAGAAAACTGAAATGTTGAAGATGCATTTCTAAAATTTGCAGAATAGGATACTAGCATACTAGCAGCTAATAGCATACTAGCATGCTACGTAGCCCTGCTGCTGTAAAAAATATAACAGGTGTTCTTGACTTTCCAGCCATACACAGTATACAGTATGCACACTGCAGATTGAGAAGTATGGTAGTACAACATTCTCTCACACACACTCTAAAACTAACTGTCTTTATGTGAAGGGAAAAGCAGAAACAGGTTGATAGTAAGATATGACTAATGTTGGGGTCAGCGTGCAGATGAGAGGGAAGATTAGTTCTGACCTTGAGCGTGACCTCTGCTGCTCTACAGGAGGGGGGCTGCCGGCTCTCGTCATTAGGGCTTGTTTCCAGTATGAGGTGGGGGGCTGGATATTAATTTCATTTCTTTATGATTCACAATCTGTTCTTTTGAAATATGCCATATGCTCGGAGCAATTGGTAGATGAAGAGTGTCGTATTCAGTTCGGTAAAGAACGCTTAAATGAGACTGATTTACGCTCCCCCCTCAATAAACCCCCGTCACAGGCGAACACACCAGCCCGGCGTGGATGTACACGTTTAGCCCTCTCTCGATCAGCCCTAATGCCACGCAAACAAAACCTCAAAAATACAGATAACTAACACAAGCCCAGAACGTATTTATTAGCAAAGGTGGGCCCACAATCAATACTGAAGACCAAAATCAGTTTGTTTTAATCATGAGCAAACATATTGACCTAACACAATACAGAGCACTAAATCTGGCACTAATAAACATTCATGGACAGTAAACAGGGTGAAGTTTATCTCTCCTCTGCTTTCTTTCCCTTATTTTTCTCTTGCCCAGCTCTGAACTTTTACTGAGACGTGTTAGAATGACAAAGAGAGTCGGGCTGTTGAATCTGTGAAAGGACAGATTGAAATGAAAGACAAAGATCTAATCCAGGCTGACATATTGTAATATTTAACTGAGATTTGAGTCATCTGAGAGACTCTACAGACTACATTTCAACACAGGATATTTCCAGTCATCTGTTATTGCTAGATAATTTTCAAAATAATTCAAATCAATTCAGAACCAATTTGCTAATGAATCTTTCAGAGCATTTTGTTTTCAGAAAACACAGAATGACACACAGTGACTGATGTCAGTACAGCCTGTAACACAGTATAACGCGTCTCCAGACACGTCCCAAATGATGTTTCATTTATGTGGCGATAACCAGCCCTCAATACTCTCTGAGGGTCCGTCTGGTTTTGCCTCAGGAATCTTGTTTAATGTGTTATTGTACAAACGCAAACACAAACAAACTGAAACATAAATGATTTAAAAATTGATATAGTTTATAATATTTTAACACCAGCTGAGAATCTAACACACACACTGAGTTCATCCTCTTACTTTATACAGGTGACACTGCTGCTCCTCTGACATCCTCAGATCATGGCTGTCTGTCACAATGGATTCCATGTCCAACAGCCAATCCCAAAGCTCCTGGAACTCACCCTCAAACTCTGATAGGCTGGAAGAAAAAAACATGGAAGAAGTATTTTAAAAAAAGGGCACACTTATGAATATCTTTAGCTGAGATTAGCAGAAGTCTCTTCCTGTTCACTGCTTCCGTGACTCAGGTGAGGTCTAGAGAGGCTGCGTACGGACATATTTCACTGGTGAATATTTGACAAGTGGAGGTAATTACACAGAGCCGTTAGCGGGTGCGTGGTGGGTATGTGACGCGTGAAAGAGTCGGAGAGCGCGAGGGATCTTTAACCTGCGCTCTGAGTGACAGCTGCTGAGGCAGAACATCTTAATTAAACATGACTTCACCTCCCCGTCCCTCAACACTGCCTGCAGTCAGCCAACGACTGAGTGCGCCTGCGTTCAGAGTATAGCTCAAACGCTTCACAAACGCACATCGCCGCACGCGCACAAACAAACATATTAGCATCTGAGCTTTGCTTAGATTTTTTGCCTCAGCAGGACGGCAACATGTTTATACACATTAGCCTGAAAATTGTTTTGAATTTGTGTGGCGTTCCGTCGCCCTGACAGTTCTGTCAAACGGCACCATTTTCCTTCCTCACGTTTACGAGCGATCCTGTTGTTCCTGAACGACAAAAAAACAACAATGAATGAAATTACACAAATAACGATCAGAAGGAGCGGAAATCAACAATTCCTTTTTATTTCAATACAAGGGCAGAACAAAAGAAGCAGAAAAGTGCTATCGAATGTTAGCGCGTATGAGCGCTTAGCATTTGCGAGCACATTTGCATTTCCAAGCAGGCGCTGATTAAACAAAACGACGTTGGGGAATTTGTGAAAATTTTATCCGTGTTTGTACGCAAGACATTGATCAGAACAAAACGGTGAAGACAGCAAATTAGAAACATTCAGATGTGCACAGAATAAGTGTGAAAACTCCCTTAGGCGCTGCGCTCCACGATTGATATTAAAACTCAATATGCTGTTTGCCAGTTAAACAGACAAGCACATTTCTGTATTCCTGCATACTGTATTGTTTTTCATCCCCCCTCACTAACATAAATCTAAATGCTTGTAAAACAAGCTCTCAGGGCATCCAAACAACATTAACAACGAATAACAGAAAACAAGCAGGAGAAAAAATGCGAGATCCATTTAGAAGACGTGCATCAAGGGATTCTGGTCTGTCAGCATCATTTTCTCGCCCTTGTTTTGGGGTTGTCAGCACAACTTCTGTCCTCTAAAACAGCAACTCATTGTGAGAGAATCTTCTACCTGAGGAACGTCCAGGTCATATTTTACCTCAAAAACACAAATATATGTTGGCATGAAGAAAATTTATAGCATGTTTCAACAATGTTTTGACAATCCCCAAATTCTCTTAACAACGAGTCAGGGTGCTGTTTTTAAACCTTTTTAGATTTCTTTGATTAAACGGCAACTGCAGTTAACAAAACACAATGCAAAACTGGGCTCAAATTGGACAATAAGAATTAAATGCAGGCAGCACAAATGTCGTTTAGTGTTGCGGTGAGATATAACCTGGACGTGTTCTTGCCTATGTGAGACTTCACCTCAGCTTTTCTCTGGAGGGGTTGTCCTGCATCACACGTTAACCATCTAAACCAACTCAACCAGGTCAACATCAGACTGACACTCTGTGAGACAGAAATAGTTACCTCTCCATCTGTCTTTCTTAGACCCGGTTACAGTCAGCATGGTCTCTGCTCGCCCCCCCGCTGCCCTTCTAACAGAGGGAGGTGTTCTAATTCATCACCAGACTCAGTAGTGCACTTCACCCTCGGGCCGCATGGGGAAAGGTTGGACAGCTGTACTGACACCCCTCACATCTCATATGAAATGACAGTTTTATAGCAAGAGCTCTTTAATTTATAGTGCTAATCCCTGATGCCTAATGCAGAGGACTTTATATCTTTTATCTCGCTCTGTCATGTTTCTGCTGTCTACTCTGACCTGGAGAGGGTTTGTGTTACTGAACGACAGGCGGCCCATCGGTATCGGGTACGAGGGGCTGCTGGGAGGCGTGTCGGGGGCCACAGAGGCACCGGGGGCTGTAGTATTGGACAGCTCCTCCCTCAAGACTTGTTTCCATGCAAAGGTAAAGGGCCAAAGAGTCAAAACAATCAATCCCTGAGCAGGCAGCCCATCATTAAAATTCAAAGGATCATTATGGGTTTTTTACCACAAAATAAATCATTACAACGAGGAGCTTAAAAGGATTAAAACGATGTTTGATTCAAAGCCAAGGTGAGCAGTCCAGCTTGGACTCCATGGTTAACACTTAGACTTTTACTAGATGAGAGAGAGAGAGAGAGAGAGAGAGAGAGAACAAATGGCCCTCCAAAAGGAAGACATAAGTCATTTTAGTAAAGGAAGAACAGTAACGGTTAGGAGGTTACAGAAGGACCTGCATTAAGTCGCATTAGAGAAAGGTCACATCAGGTCATTAAAATAGCGCTAAGGACAACATGGCAAGATATCAAAATACAAAAATGATAATAAATGTACTTTCTGAAACATTACTTACTGCACACACAAGACAAATTCTGCATATAGCATATTCTACAGACACAGGGCAACTGTGATTGGTCACATCTCAATCACCAGACCTCCTCATGTGGTCAGAAAAAGCTGCTGGGTGGAACAAACGTCACATAGATAGCAGGAAGAATTATGAGCAGAAGCTGGTTTAAACGAGAAATAAATGCTGAAACACTAGCAGTTGTTATTAAAACATTATGGGCATTTTCTGTTGCTGAATGGAGAAATAGCTGTAGCTGTGTACACTGTTTTAAAAGTACTGGACATCAGGTCTTCATCTAACCGTAAATACAGGATTTGACATCAGTAAAAAAAGGCAGAATTAGTCAAAATGAATCATGTCCTTATTTAAAACACAGAAATGCATTAGTCCATGTTCTGGACTCATTTAAATGAGGCGTGGCCACAATTCCCTTCAAATTCTGATCGTACCTGTTAGATTTGGACATGAGGGTGAAGCCAATGGTTTTGCTGCAACCGTACTGTTGACTCCTCAGTTTAACTTTCATCTGATCCAGAACATCTTTCTGGGCCTCTCGGTGGCTTTGTTGGACCATGAGATCCTGCTGACACGAGAACAGAAGAGCCATGCCATGAGAAACCATCATCAACATTCAAAACGTTTCATTAGATATTACTGCAGCACCCTCGACAAAAACAATTACCTCAACACTATTGATCCAACTTCAAAAAACTATTAAAAATAATAAACTCTCAAAACTTGAAAACTATTAAACTAATTCAGACATCTACAGTTTCAAACAGTTTAATCAATACAAACGCAACAGAGAGACGCTCAGACTAACCGTCTTTCCATTTCAGAAAGTGTTGTGTTTGTTTTTAGAAGTGATTAGGAAGCTCTTGTACACGCTTTTCAAATCAGATGGAAAATAATACGCATTTCTGCCTGGCGCTCGAGAAAATTGGCTACATTGGTTTGACGGAGATCAGTTATTGTGCAAAATATGAGGCGATGAAGGAGCAAAGCCAATAAAATCTCCAGCAGACGGCTTTGATTTTTCGCTCATTTCTCAACGCTTTATGAAGCGCGCTGGTTTCACGATCTCCTCCGAGCGCCGGGCGTCTGCTCCACAGATGCCTGCAGAAAGGTCAGATGACTCCATGAATGTAAACTGCTCCTCAATCAAAGCTACCCTTGATAATAAACAAGCGAATCAACAGAAAGATGTGTCGCTTTTTCATTCCATTTATTGGGCGGGCATCAAACGCTGGGGCTCGGGCGCTTTGCTCATTTGGGAAAAATGAAATGAATCTAACTAGGAGCTCTAGAAAATTAGCAGCGCGAGTGCGGTGGGCTCTCCTCTCCCTCCTCAGAGGAATTTGCTTTCATTTGCCTTCATTTTTGATTCGCTCAGCTCGCGAGCCCAAGCCGTGTCAGGATCTTAATTACTCCAGCCCAGCAGAGCAGCTCACACACACACAATAATAACTGATGCCCATCCCTGACAAAAACTATTTCTGCCAACCACCGTAAGCGTGAGGACAGTGGGGCCCAGCGCGGGCTGCAGGCTGGAGATTGGCCCTCTCGTGACTTAAGGGTGGCCGTGGGTATGATGCGCTTGCATTGATCTTTCACACACCCATCAGAAACCAACTAGAATCACCACCAGTATTAAAGTCACACAGCTGAAATGTATCAGAAATCTATAAATGCATATGACCGGTGGAAGACGAGCCTTTTGGGCAAATACAAACAACATCTGATGATACGGTGATGTAAACCTGCAGCCCTGATGCAGAAATCAGCCTCTTGATGAGATTTGTCTCTGCCTGTCATACAGCACTCATAGGTTTCCCACAATGCCACGCAACCAGTGTCGGACTCAAGCTGAGATAAAGACTGAGCTTTCATAATCTCCAAACAGACAATGTCAGCCCTCCAAAAAACACATGTAAGCCGACGACTTAGAAGCAAAGCGTCGCTTAATTAATTTTCTTGTGAAGTGTTCTCCATACGAGCAGCGAAGGGCGCGTCACCCACTGTGCTAACAAGCAGTTTCTGCTTCCCACACGACCTCTGCATGAGAACGTGGAGACGGTTCCTGCAGATGAGCCGAATAACCCCTCAGACTCACACACTGCGCTCAGACAGGATTTCCCAGCACCCCCCTGCACTGTTTAAAGTTCTGCCTATTCACAAATGCAGACAGGGGATTTGTGTCTGAATATTCTGTATTCTTATTTCAAACAGAATCACTGAAGAGCCGTCGTCTCTCCGTTCTGCTGTCAGGAGCTTTAAACTGCTAATGTGGCAGGAATCAATATAAATTCAGTTATTTGATGAAAACTTACTCTCATCTCCAGAGTGAGATGAAGACTCAGATGTCAGTACAGCTGCTGAATCAGCTCGTTTGGCCCTTTGTTTACATGGCTGTGCTGTTTTACAGCTCCCTGGAAACTTCCACAGCTTCACCTGTCAATCAGCTGAAGCTGTAGCCCTCATCACTTCCTGTCTCGTGTACCTGGCTGTACATTATGAACTGAATTCATTTTAAACAGAAGGCTAAATCTAAAATCTGACACCAAACAAAAGACACCAAATCTAGATTTAGACTTTTATCAACCACCAAAGGAACAAATTTGATTGCTTATCAATTCAGTCAATCAGAGTCCTCAACTCTCCACCAGGAAATCTTTGCAGAATATGACAATATTTATATATAATATTTGGCAATCATCACTAAAATGCCTTTGTTTTTAAAACACTGTTGTACATAACAGAAACAAAGATAGTATTAAAGGTCTCATCAGATCATGCATGAATTCGGAGCATTGAAACCGAGTTTAAAAACAAACCCAACAGTGCTGGAGCTAAAGCCCATGTGTTTCAAATCCAACAGCAGGAAAATTCATCGGGATCAAATCTAATCCCAACAGAATTGAGTAACATTCTTTCATTGCAATAAAGAGAGAGAGAGAGAG
>JBAJNP010014250.1:0-11176 GCA_036877545.1 Yasuhikotakia modesta | reverse complement strand
ATTGTAATGGAGTTACTGTAAAGAAGTTGTTCTGTATTTATGTGTTTAATCCTTAAGGATAATCTTCACTGTTATCCTGTTTGTCAGTCAATTACATCATTGTATGTATATATTGTATGTATATATACAATGATGTCTGCCTGATTTGCTTAACTAATAAAATTTATTATTGCAGTGATGTACTTTCTTACTCTCTTTATTCTCTGTTCAAGCATATGTGGATTAGTTTAATTACACACTGCTAGTCAATGGGTCACCTTGGGTCCACCTGCCCTTTCTCTGAGTCACAAACGGCCATGTTATGTGTTAACACCAAACCTGAAGCCTCCGTTCATGAACAGTATTTACATTAAACTACAGTCAGTATAAAGCCTTGATTCATGATGATGTAAAGGATTCATGTCCAAATGGATGTTTGCTATATCGAATGAAGAATTTGCGGTAACTAACAAGTATTGAAAATATGAATGGCTTCATTTTTATTAAACAAAATATAATTTCTTTTAAGTCTGGTGTGCAATATGTGACACTGACATGATCTTGATGGGTTTTGAGATTTTCCCATGATGATAGAAAAGGTTATTATGTACACATGCAAATCCTACACATATCTAAACTAGCATGTAACCCATTCAATATTGGGGTTAAAGCATAAGCATGGATAAATGCAGCCTGTTGCAATGAGACAGAGAAGGGAGTCATTCATTTGACCTTATCAGACAATTCTAAATAAACAGCATTGTGGGAAACAAGAATGAGATCAATGGATCAGCACAAGTCATCTATCACCACTATTCAAAGCTACTGACCTGTTTAATTATTTGACAAAAAAAAAACATTAAGTCATATCTAATTAAATGATAAGCACAAATGAAATCACATCACCTCTTACTGCAATAATACAGACAGACACACACAGGCAAGTATAAAGAGACAATTACAACAGAGATGAAAGCAACATCAACTTTTTTATTCTTGCACATAATATTTTACAAAATAAAACACAACAAATAAATACAAAGATATTAAGTGAGTGCTCCATCTCTACTTTTTCCTCATTTAATTCATATACGTTCCATTTTTAACTGCTCAATGACAGTCAAAATGGATCGTGAGGCATGCATATGATCCTTGTCTCAAACACACACACACACTCATACTCACAAAATGGGTTGGTCAATCAAAGACCACATCAACAATCTTTTCTTGTAAAATACTGTATGTATTTACACAAAACAAGAAATGATCCCTAAAACTTTGTATTTTATTTTTACATGCTTGTCAAAACACTGGTACTTTATATTTAAACTGTGAAATTAACTGTTAACTTAAATTAATTTGTTTTGACAAAAAAAATAGCTAAAAAGAATGGCTGTTTTACACTGCTACCATTCGAGGGAACCAACACTGTATCAAGCTTGACACTACAGGGAACAGAAGTCTGAACATGTAAAGGGACCATTTATAGGCAGGTCAAGGTCATTTAATGTAACATTCAGCACCACAAAGTCCTTAAAACGCTCTTGCTAAACACATCTTAAGTTTTTTTGTCCTCAGGAAGCCGTTTGTCTGCACTTTACACAAGTCTAAGTGTGGGGGGGTGAAGATACTAGAACTAAAAGCAGCGAGTACTAAGAAAGAAAACAAGAAAAAGTTGAAGAAGCGTGTGTCACTCTGCCCACACTGTATCATGATATGTGTGTTTTGTTCTGCCTCATTCTCTTCCGATTCCGATGGGAGGCAGGCAACACTCAAAAACAGGGAATCTACAGGCTCTTTCCAGAGACCCTGCCTGTTTACCACCCACTACAGCTGGTCACCCGGTGGAACCTGTTTGAGTCACCGGTGCAAGAAAGGTTTCACTTACTGTGTCCAGCTGTGAGGATCTATATCCACCGCTCAGGCCAGTGATGTAAGACCTCTAAGTTCTTAGAATGATTTGGTGGCCATAACTGAAGTAATGCAGTCAAAAACAGCACTTATCTCACTGGATCACAGATGCTATTACCCTGGGTATTGAGGTCTGTGACAAAGTGTCACCTTTGGAATTAGAGCCACTCTGGGTTGACAAGTCTAAGTCTGCTCCTGATGCTCCAATTGTAGTGTCTTGTTTCACAGTATCTAGGGAAGGCCTTTGCTTGCTATGGAATAGCACGATTTACCCTTCCCCAAAGCATCAAGCTTGACAATGCAACAGTGCATTCCCTTGAAATGGGAACATCTGTGGTTACAGCTGCGCTGCTTTGCCGGTCCTGCCTGCATGGCCTTGCTTCAGATTAAGAATCTGATGAAGTATTTTGTACATCCGAAGCATGTTTCCCATAAAGTCAAGGTTGATGCAGCATTTTATTCCCTATCTCAGAGAACCGGGTTACAAATGTAACCTGCGATCCCATTTCAAACTTGCATCATTGGCTAAGACAGTGTTGCCATGTTGGGCTGGTCTAGATGGTTATACAAACTGAACAATGTTTTAATAGGACCACAGTCTTTATATTGAAAATAACTACAATTACACACCACCCTTAGATCATTTAATGAAAGCAATCAAGAATCATATGAAGTTATCCTTTCAGATGCGTCAGGTGCATCATCACAGCAGATTATACCATGTACAGAGTATAACAATACACGTAATGTACATACACAATATCAGCCATTTTGTCTGCAGTTGCACGGTTCTTTTGAATTACAGCATGTTTCCTTTTGCTTGGTACATAAGGCAGAGGGCCAGTCACACAGTCAAAGTTGGACGCAATAATCTTAATGTTTGTAAAATCTCATCAATGTTCTAAAGGTTTTGGCAAAAATGTATGGCACAAGAAGCCACAGAGGAGAAAACATCAAGAAATACATTTGAAGTTAAAAGAAATCTGGTCTTACATTCCCACTCTTGACATAGATGTGCATTTTCTTTAAAGGACATAGAGGCTGTATGAGCTCAGGCAAGTGGAAATATAGAGGAGGCAAGATAGAGAGAACAGAACCAATGTTGAGCCTGGTCTTAAATGTTGGTGTTATCTGACCTCTAAGCATTCCAGGTACTCCAGAGCCAGCTCATAGCAGAACCGATATTGCTCCTGTAAACAAATCAGGACACAATAATAGCTTTGTAACATCTACAGACTAAATCAACCTTGAAGCTTTTAGACGTTTATATTCACACACAAACCATAGACTCCACCATGTTGGGCTTGGAGTTGCGTAGAGTCTTCACTGCATAGAACACGTCCACCATGTTGTGATGATGCACCATCTCCATGATCATGTTGCAGGCACAGAAAGTGCCACTCCGCCCACCACCATTTCTTAAATACATCAAAACATTTTTATTAGCCTTTCAAAGAAGGCACTCATGGGGATCAAATATGGGGATTATTAGACATGTCTTACCAACAGCTATAAAATAGCTTAAAAATTTGTGCCACTAACGCCTGCCTGATAGCTGCAATACCATTGAGAATAAATGAATGAAAAGTGTCAGCACTCAGCACTGGGGGAAAGTCACGTAATAAGAATGTCACATCCTGCTGAACTAATATCATTTCCCCAAGGCTGCTGATGAAGAATGAAGCAACTTAAACTTACAGGCAGTGCACTACAGTGCGTCCATCACCACATTCCCGTTGCCACTTCTGCACTTGTGCCAGCAGGTTAAGAAAGGCCTTCCTGGAGTCTGGAATTTCACGATATGCCGACCAACGCAGGAACTGAAAATGACGGACTACCAGATGCCCTTCCTGCAACTGTAGGACAAAAACAGAGTAATAAAGAGAGCAAGGAGATTAGCAGCACATTCTTCAAACAGCATAAACGTTCTCACAGATGTGGCGTTTATTAAGCTCTCATTATTTTTTTATTTAAATTTAGCAAAAAACATTGGTAACAGATCAACAAAGGCATTTAAGGTTGAACTGTAAGGGAATGATTTAAATGACCAGCCTTTGTTATAAATACATTATCCACAATTATGATATTAAACGAAAAACTATCCTTAAAAAATAGCTTTGCAAAATATTTGTTGCAAAATATGATATTGCAATGAACTTAGTTTTACTTCTGCTATTTTGTTTAATGAAGCCCTCTTATGGTAGACCATATGTTTAAACCCCTATAAAAAAATTTTAAATTAACGTTTACATTTTAAATAATATATAATACCCACATAATAATATATTACCCACATACTGACCCTTTCTGGATTAGCCCTGAACCTAAGAAATCTCTCAACAAACACGAACAGAATTAATGAGGTAGATGGCAACACTAGGTAAAAATTGCTCCTGACAGTAAAGGATCTATGCCGGAGTTTTAGCAGTTAAAAGAATGACTAAAATCATTTTGTCATAAATTTAACAAGACTTTAAGACTTTGTTCATATTTTGATTTGTATGTAATGTTGTTGCTCTTACCCGGGTGATATTGTTTACCCTGAACAGACGAGTGACCACATTATCATCAGTGGATCTGGAGAGCAGCTCTACGGTTACTGGTCCATACTGCTGCATGCCTGTCTCCGGCCAGTACTGCAGACACGGCTGTAAAATCAAACAAACAACACTGACATCTGCTGTCACCAATACAGCCGAGGACAGCTCCTGTTTAAAGTCTGGGGGCAGGAAACAGTTGACACAATGATTAAAGAAATGGTTTACCAAATATGAACCTTTAAATTTATCAAAAACGTATCATATTTACAAAATATGTGTGTTGCTTACAAAATGTTACTATACGCCCACAGAAGATTTGGAATATTTAGGCTAAATAATGTTTTCTCCTGCCAGTTTACAGACAGAATTAATCCAGCACAGCCCTTTTAAATGGCCTGAAACTCTGTGTTTCCTTGTTGAGATAAAAACATGACAACAGCTTGTCACAGTTTATTAGCAAAGTGACATGGTGCAGAGAAACACAAACATTCATTCAAATGCACTCAGACGTCTCAGAAATGGCTCACTGCAGCAGAAAGAGAACTGTGAGTGATATTTCTAGAGCGTTAGATGACTAACTGAGTGTGATAATAGCTGGAAAACATTGGCATGCATCAAATAAAACTAGAAAATAGTTTTGCACAGTTCACTTCACAAATCCAGATACGAGACACAAATACAAATGTTTTGTCGGGTAAATCTTTAAAATGGCACAAAGTGATGCTAAATTCAGCCTTATCATGCTGATCCGCTCAGGCTGACTGCCTGCAGGGAAAGAGAGGCTGAAAATCAGGAGGGATGGAGCGTCTTGGTACGTCTGTTCTTTTCATTGTAGAGAAGGTAAAGTGTTTTAACATGAGGAGTCTTCAGCAAATTCTTAAGCTGCTGCTCACCCAGAGTTCAGGGCGATCAAGGCTAGCACTTTATTTTACAATCTTCCTTCATAGCAACCTTACTCCTCCATTTAACCCCTATTACATGCATGTATTTTGTGTACAGAATGTGATGAACGTAACAAACAGAGAATTTTATATATTACTATATTAATGAAACAAATATTTAATATTAATTGTCGATTGTATTAGTCAATTACATTTAAAATGTCCAGTAAAAGATAAATTGTATGAACCATAAAATAACTCTCTTTTCTCACCATAAATTGTTACATTCAGTGTCACAATTTACTTTACAATCGCTGCAATAATTCTCCTACTAAATGTTTACATTGGATAAAAAATTAAATGTAAAATTACATTAAACATACAATTTACTCAAGAATGAAGAAATAAAGGGATTTTGTGATTGGTTCTGCTGCTATTTCTCTGTGTAACTGGTTCTGATCATGCCATATCATGTCATACCCAGGCTGAGTTGGACTGGTTGAGCTGGTTGAGCATGACGATGGAGGTACAGCCGTAGTCAAACACGAGCCTCCAGAAGTCTGAGCTGGTTGTGGGCAGAGGGTGAGGGGTCACTACAAACGTAGCCGACTGCAGAAAGCCGTCCATCAGCGCCGCATTAATGTAGTTGTCAGCGTGTTCCTCGGTGGAAACCAGAAAGGCGAGAGCGCGGTCAGGAGGAAGCACATCCATGCTGCGATTCTTCTCACGATTGCGCGGCAGAAGAGACACGCTGCACTCCTCCACGTCCAGGTGAGGGGTGACTGAGTTCAAAGTCTGAGGAGAAAACAGAGATTCACGGCATAAACTCAGAGTGGCACAATTATCAAGTCTCTAGAATCCAGCAAATAATGAAAATAAAAGGTGTCATCGCATGACAGAGGGAAAGATTTTCTTTCTACAGAAATGAAACCACACGAGCCTCGGCAGAACAAAACCAAGCATTATTAAACCTAATGGCTGATTCAGTGCTGGTTCTGCCCGCGTTACAGGTAGTTATTTGTTTTTTAAGGTTACATGTGGTTCTCAGAGCCGTGCTGTCATGTGGACAGGAGCATCATTAACAGTTTAATGTTAAAAACACAAGCACACATCATTAAATTCATACAAAATCAACAGAAACAGACTGAAGTTTGAGGCCGTGCAATGCAGCAGGACACACAGGGACTGATATCTGACTGCAGAGGAGGAAGGAACAAACTGTTACTGGTATCTACATATGTAAATACATAAACACAGAACCAGCGTCAGTGCTGCTCATGTACTGTAACATGCATATGTGCTGTCAATGTAACAGTGATAATCCAGTGTGATGAATAATTCACTTCTACATCCCACTGGACTCAACATCTGTTACCCGTCTTTATGTTACTCATCCAGCAGGTGCAGCAGTTTCACTGAAGTAGCACTTAGGTTTGGATTAACTCAAAACAAACAGAATTTAAGGGTCACTAATAAGAATGACTTGATATGCTTTTGATAAAGCCAATATACCCAGCACTGACATGTAATTCATATTTTACATTATTTTCTATATATTATATTGTGTATTCTCTCAAAAAAATCTAAGTGGCTGAAAGTTTAACATGACAAAATAGGATTTATACTATAATAAATAGGATTTACGTGAAGCATGATCATAAACATTTTGAACTGTTTTTGAAAACAGAGTTTGAGGTAGATACTCCAAATCTGACTCCAGACTCCAAATGTGCCAACACTGCCATCAGTGTGTATGTGGTCAATGACATTAAGGGTTAGGAATTTGACTTTAATAAACTCTTTAAGTTGGGGGCGGAGCCACACCACACAAAACTGTATAAATAAGAAAAATATCTGCATAATATGCCATTTTCCTGTAATAAAAGCTCATTTTTAATGACACATATCTGATCAGTAAGATCAGTAGATCATGGAAATCAGTAGACCATTGAGATCAGTAGATTGATGAGATCAGTAGATCGATGAGATCAGTAGATCAGTTAGATTGATGAGATCAGTAGACTGATGAGATCAGTGAGATCAGTAGATCAGTAGATCAGTGAGATCAGTAGATCAGTGAGATCAGTAGATCAGTAGATTGATGAGATCAGTAGATCAGTGAGATCAGTTAGATTGATGAGATCAGTAGATCAGTGAGATCAGTAGATTGATGAGATCAGTAGATCAGTGAGATCAGTAGATTGATGAGATCAGTAGATCAGTGAGATCAGTAGATTGATGAGATCAATAGATCAGTAGATCAGTAGATCGATGAGATCAGTAGATCGATGAGATCAGTGAGATCAGTAGATCAGTGAGATCAGTAGATTGATGAGATCAGGGAGATCAGTAGATTGATGAGATCAGTAGATCGATGAGATCAGTGAGATCAGTAGATCAGTTAGATTGATGAGATCAGTAGATCAATGAGATCAGTAGATCAGTTAGATTGATGAGATCAGTAGACTGATGAGATCAGTGAGATCAGTAGATCAGTGAGATCAGTGAGATCAGTAGATCAGTTAGATTGATGAGATCAGTAGACTGATGAGATCAGTGAGATCAGTAGATCAGTGAGATTAGTGAGATCAGTAGATCAGTAGATCGGTGAGATCAGTAGATCAGTGAGATCAGTAGATCAGTAGATTGATGAGATCAGTAGATCAGTGAGATCAGTTAGATTGATGAGATCAGTAGATCAGTGAGATCAGTAGATTGATGAGATCAGTAGATCAGTGAGATCAGTAGATTGATGAGATCAGTAGATCAGTGAGATCAGTAGATTGATGAGATCAATAGATCAGTGAGATCAGTAAACTGATGAGATCAGTAGATCAATGAGATCAGTAGATCAGTAGATTGATGAGATCAGTAGATCAGTGAGATCAGTTAGATTGATGAGATCAGTAGATCAGTGAGATCAGTGAGATCAGTGAGGATGGTAGATCAGTAGATTGATGAGATCATTAGATCAGTAGATTGATGAGATCGGTGAGATCAGTAGATCAGTAGATTGATGAGATCAGTGAGATCAGTAGATTGATGAGCTCAGTGAGATCAGTAGATCAGTAGATTGATGAGATCAGTAGATCAGTAGATTGATGAGATCAGTAGATCGATGAGATCAGTGAGATCAGTGAGATCAGTAGATCAGTGAGATCAGTAGATCAGTTAGATTGATGAGATCAGTAGATCAGTGAGATCAGTAGATCAGTGAGATCAGTAGATCAGTGAGATCAGTAGATCAGTGAGATCAGTGAGATCAGTAGATCAGTGAGATTAGTAGATCGATGAGATCAGTGAGATCAGTAAGATCAGTAGATCGATGAGATCAGTGAGATCAGTAGATCAGTTAGATTGATGAGATCAGTAGATCAGTTAGATTGATGAGATCAGTAGATCAGTGAGATCAGTAGATCAGTAGATCGATGAGATCAGTGAGATCAGTTAGATTGATGAGATCAGTAGACTGATGAGATCAGTGAGATCAGTAGATAAGTGAGATCAGTAGATTGATGAGATCAGTAGATCAGTGAGATCAGTTAGATTGATGAGATCAGTAGATCAGTAGATCGACAAGATCAGTGAGATCAGTAGATCAGTGAGATCAGTGAGATTGATGAGATCAGTAAATCAGTGAGATCAGTAGATCAGTTAGATTGATGAGATCAGTAGATCAGTGAGATCGATGAGATCAGTAGATCAGTTAGATTGATGAGATCAGTAGATCAGTGAGATCAGTAGATCAGTGAGATCAGTAGATCGATGAGATCAGTAGATCGATGAGATCAGTAGATCAGTAAGATTGATGAGATCAGTAGATCAGTGAGATCAGTAGATCAGTGAGATCAGTAGATCAGTGAGATCAGTAGATCAGTGAGATCAGTAGATCGATGAGATCAGTAGATCAGTAAGATTGATGAGATCAGTGAGATCAGTAGATCAGTGAGATCAGTAGATCAGTGAGATCAGTAGATCAATGAGATCAGTAGATCAGTTAGATTGATGAGATCAGTAGATCAGTAGATCAGTTAGATTGATGAGATCAGTAGATCAGTGAGATCAGTAGATCAGTTAGATTGATGAGATCAGTAGATCAGTAGATCAGTTAGATTGATGAGATCAGTAGATCAGTGAGATCAGTAGATTGATGAGATCAGTAGATTGATGAGATCAGTGAGATCAGTAGATTGATGAGATCAGTAGATTGATGAGATCAGTGAGATCAGTAGATTGATGAGATCAGTAGACTGATGAGATCAATAGATCAGTGAGATCAGTAGATCAGTAGATCAGTGAGATCAGTAGATTGATGAGATCAGTGAGTGTATTTAATGAGTGAGCGTGGCACTGTATCTAATTATGACTACAGACACTGCCAGTATTTTCTAAGCTAAATATGAACTATGGTTTAGTAATGTGAAATGTCATGAAAAGCTAGTATAAACTCTTAACCACTGGTTAAGTATGAGCAGTATGAATGTGAAGCAGATGTGTGAGAAGTGCTAGTGTGTGTTTTGATTTGTGCAGAGACCCACCTGAAACTCCTCTCTGAGCAGAGAGCTGTTGGTCTGAGAGTCCACACTCAACATGTCCTTATAGATGAGAGCAAAGTCAGAGATGGGAATAGCGGTCTCTCCACACAGACACGCTTCCAGTATGGCGTCATGAATGAAGACATACTGCTCCTAAAAAACAGAAGAAACAGAGGAGAAGCATCTCAAGTCAAATGAGACACAAGCAACAAGACTGTGTCAAAGCATGTCATGCAGTGTAATGATGAGCTCTTATCTAGCTGTAATTAAAATGATGCCATTGAGATTAATTGAGGCAAATATTAGCTATATTTAACAGCGTCACAGTATCAAACTTAAATTCCCAGAGAAAGATTCTGCATTTGTCTATAAATTGCCATCAGTGCAATGACTATACAACAAAATATATTGTTATTAATTGATATAACAGGCACTAATACACTATTGTGGCTACCTCAATGATTTTTGATATATTTACAACACAGGTTTGCTGTGCCAACATCCAGCATGATGAATGCAGACGTGTCTCTGGCAGACGAGCTGAACACTTTCTATGCTCGCTTCGAGGCTGCAGCTAACAGCGCTAAAGCTAATACTTCAGCTAACGCTAACGACTGCAGAAAAGAAGAGACTGCCAACACAGGAAATCATTATTTCTGAACACAACCTGAGGAGAGCCTTCAGGAGAGTGAACACCAGGAAAGCAGCAGGACCAGACGGCATATCAGGTTGCATCCTCAGAGCTTGTGCTGACCAGCTAGAACCAGTGTTCACAGAAATATTCAACCTCTCCTTAACCCAGGCGATGATCCCCACGTGCTTCAAAGAGTCCATCATTGTTCCTGTCCCTAAGAAACCCCATCCTGCTTCCCTCAATGACTACCGCCCTGTAGCCTTGACCTCCATAGTGATGAAGTGCTTTGAGCGGCTGGTCAAAGACTTCATCATAACCTCACTTCCAGACACACTGGATCCATTACAGCTTGCCTACCGCCATAACCGTTCAACCGACTATGCAATCTCCCACCTCCTCCACAAATCACTTACCCACCTGTCAGTACCAAACTCCCTGACCTGCTCACAATCTACAGCAAGTGGTGCTGGACCAAGGCCAGGAAGATGGTGAAGGACCTCAGCCATCCCAACAGTCTCTTCACACTGTTGAGGTCAGAGAGACGCTTCTGCTCCCTGAAGACCAACACTGAGAGACTGAGGAGGAGTTTCTTCCCTCAGGCAATACAGTCTCTCAACAATGTTTTCTCACTGTAGGACTCTTAAATACTGCTTGCTTCATTTGCACATCTGCATTGCACATCCATCAATGCTGCTA
>JBAJNP010014249.1:0-11177 GCA_036877545.1 Yasuhikotakia modesta | reverse complement strand
CACACACTAAGACAAACGGCCGTCGACAGACACATACAACATCGGTGTACAATAATACACCAGAAAAGCTAAAGCTAGACAACAGAGGGACGCTTTGAAACCGTCTGAGTGATGTAATCACCTCCAAACCCCTCAGTACCTCAGGAGGCTAATCAATTTCAGAGAAACATCTCACACAGCTCACATGTACTCACAGCTATGATCAAACGGACTATCACACAACAAAGGAAAATAAAGGATGGATTACTTTTCCCCGGCTTTTCCTAATTCCCTGTCAGCTTTTACTAAAGGTCCTGCAATGCTAATCTTCGGCGCTACAGAAAGAAAATGTCACTTCTGGATCCTCTTTATCTGGAATTACACAGATACACTGGAAAAACTTCCCATCAGATATGAGTCCATCTTCTCCGTAGGGAAGAAGTCACAGCTGTCTGTCTCTATATCTAAGAGGAAGATAGGGTCCTGACTGGACTACTGGCAATCAAAATGGTCGCCGACTTATTACAGCCCATTACAGAATCCTTTCTTTCCATAACGGCACTCTCTCCAGTTCCGCCCGGCTTTGGCTAATTCCAATTCCATCTATTGTCAGAGAAGAGACTCCTATCAGATAGCACAAACTTGTGGACGCATCATCAGATGTCTGTCTCGATTTGGGACTCATTCAGTTGTAAGAAGCCCTACGAACGAAAAATGATGATGGTGCAACAAACAGACACAACCAAAAAGAGCTTTCGGTTTTGAGATGTTTTTTTTATTCAGACAGTTTTTTCTTTATCGTTGTCACATCTTAATTTATAAGCGAGTCGTCATTATCACGTCTGTCAGCCTTGTTTAACCTCTCCTGATCTCCCATGATTCCCGGCTGGCTGACAGACATGATTGCTTGCCTTCTGTCCGCCTGCTGATAGGAGCTGAGTGATTAGCCCGCCCTTCTACAGCTAGACAATGATGCATTGGAGTCAGCGGTCTGGACTACATATTAATGAGAGGGGTTGTGGGACTTTGATAAGGGTGGGCAATGATACACTTTGGGAAATTTGGGGGTAGTGGCATAGGGTGGGAGGTGGTGGTGGGGGGGGGCTAAGGATAGAGAGAGTGAGGAAAAGAGGGGTACGGTATGATGTTTACAAAAGCATTTGACAATTACCTCAGGCAATCTGTGCTATAAACTGAACATACTACACAAAACGCATTTCAAAATTGCATATACAATATCTACTATGATAGTCTCATGAGGTGAGCCTTATACCACATTCTCTAAATAACCAATTCTCTATAACCAAATAAACTTTACACACCACTTCAAAACAGTGAAGGATTCAAGTGAACATTCTCCACAAACAGGAAGGTTCCTGCTCTCCGAAAGCTCTATTAACGTGAGAGTAAAATAACAATAACAGAGTGAGAATGTTTCTGGCCATGCAAGCTTGCCTCCCTTCTGTCCATTCAAAGCAACTAATGGCTACTTGATCCTAAATGCTCTGTTTGTGTAACTCTGTCTCTGAATGCGTGTGTGTTGCGGAAGATGGATAGAGAGAGGGAGAGAAAGAGAGGGAGAGAATGAAAACCAGGAAGAGAGATAGTCTTCAAATGATTTTGTCAAATGTCACATCAGCACACAGCTGAGGGAAGAGGCGGGTCGTGCCATTTCGACAGGAGGGGTCACTGAATGTCTGTTTGGAGGCTGGCGCATGCAGAAAAGTGAATATTGCTTATTTTTAAGCTCTTCTGAAAAAACATCAACCTAAACTGCACACAATTTAAAAATCTGGATGGCCTGTTTGTTGTAGCAACTTGTGTGTGTTGTGTCTGTGTATTTTGATAAGGTTAAGGAGGGGACAAGGGATTGGAGGACACACCCCACCCATACACACACACACACAGGGCTAACAAGCCCCTCCATCTCTCCGCCCACCCATCAGCAGGGCTGCATGCCAATAATTTCTCCTTACATTTGAGTGGGCTCCAGTTAAACTCAGCCACTAATGGGGTTTTTTCCAGATAAGAAATTACCAGTCCGGGTCGCTCCTTTGTCTCTCCCTGGGAGCTCAACTGCTGTCGCCACAGAGAAAGGCCTCGGTTACCAGAGAAACGGAGAGTGGGCTACCCGGGTCTCCATGGTAAAGAACAGAACATTTTGTCACAGACCTCTTTTCAAGCCCTGAACAGCCTTTAACAGTTTGGGCACCATCAGGACAAAATGTAGCCTATACTATTATTTGTTATAGGGTAAATGCCATATGGTTGTACTACTCATGGCTGCTGAACAACAACATATTTTACACCAGGGCTAAACCTGTAGGTTAGAAAATGACAACAAATCAACCAGCAACAAACAGCCAACAACAGAAACACGTTTTCTTAATAAAAACAAAGCTTAACTAATTTAACTCAAACCTAGGAATAAAATGCAACTACTTACAATAACTAATTCATCACCAATGAAATTCAAAGTCAGTTTATTTTTTAATAATTCATTTTAAAAGCATCTAAGAGGGGTTCAGTGTATCAAACCTTCCCAGATGTTGCGTCTCAGTAACAAAAACATGCACTCGCTCTCTATTTCTCACTTGAAGAGATGAGAGCTGAATGAATGGAGGTGGAGGAGAGGAAAGAGGAAAACGAGGCAGCTATTCTACCGGAGAGAAAACACCGGCGCCGGTAGCCTCTATTTCACTTCAATCACGAGGAGAGAAACAGGAAAATTGCAGCGCACACAAAGACACTGGCGCAGTAATTTCTGGATACACAAACCCTGCAATAAAATTACCCAAATTACCGGCGCAGTGAAAGTGCCGCTCGCGGCTGATCCTCGGTGTCAGCGGCCTCTCCATCACCAGCGCGAGCCCCGGCGCCGCTCATCCGCGCGCGCGCTCCCGTCTGACTCCAGCCAGGTGCTCAGGATCGGATTCCCATTCCTGTGAGACATTAAACTATTAGGCCAATTTAATTATAAATTATAGAATACGATTTAATATAATAATAATAACAATAATAATAGGAATGCATCGGGAAATATAAAAATATGTATAAAATAAACTGTATAATACAGAACAATTAAGTGCAACTAAGCGTTAAGCTATTATATAATTGTGACTGAATTAAACAATTTATAAAGACAAATAATGTATACGAATGAGGCTTTAAAATAATGTTTAAGATATATTCTGTTATTGCCTAAAACCACTGGGACTAAAAACAACGTAACAAAAAATCAGCAACAGAGAAAAACAAAGATAATTTTTTAACAAACTCAATTACAATGAATGAATTGAACCAATCATTATTTTTCCTCATTATTACCATCATTATTTTCCTTAAACAAATTTCCATTCATTTCCTTCTAATATTGTATATCCATCTTAAGGGCGCTACAGTATCACACTGTTCATGTCAATTTATCACTATTAATGTATAAAATATGAATCAATATAAAATCAATATAACACTATTAATGAAAACTATAGAAAGTTTCCAGATACGGAATTTTAATAATTATCCAATTATTAAATAAAAGGTCATTTATTGTGGTGGTATCGTTCAAAATGAACAACGTATCTCCTTTTATTATAATATTCATGTAAATGACTTTTGCATGTGCCACCCTGTGTCTTTTCCTCATAATCTCTGGTTGCAGCGTGTAAGATATAGTTTGCTTGGAAACAAAAGATTTTCTGCTCCACTGTATTCAAGCCTTAGGTCATGAGTACTGTATAGATTTCAGCTCTAACCTAAAAACATCAGCCAAACTCAGAAGTGCTCCCTACAGCGGAAAACACCAGCGGTTCATTTTATCAGCGTCTGATTGCTTCCAGAAGTTTTGGAAAACTCTCAAATTCTAAGAGGCATTTTCTGCTTTTCTCCTCAAACACTTAAAAATGAATGTAAGTTTAACTCTTGTGTCAACCAGTCTGAGGAAGAAGATTGTATTTATTACTAAATAAAAGCATTAAGGGTTGCACTCTAAAACGATCACATTAGCTTTAGATAATCACTCACATATATTATCATAAAGCTGTACGGTTTTCCATGTTTCATGTAATGCAAAGAAAGGTTAATATGTTTGAACGCAGAAATGCTGTGAATAGACAGAAAAGGCTGTTTGTGACCTTTTCATTTAGCCGAACCTGTTTCTGTCATCCTTCATACAGCTCCAGGCTGCAGGAAAGACGAGCTGTATTATAAAATGCTAAAACAAAACTCCTTTGCTTTCATTTGCCAAGTCTTACTTAATGGATACAAAATGAATCATATCCAATGTTGTATTTGGGCTTATAAAAAGCACGATTCCAAAAGGAGTTCGCCAGTTCATGGATCAAATCACTTTCATGCCTGTTGTTCATTCGGAGGAATCTCATGCATTTTTCACACTCTGAACCTTGATGTGCCACAACTCTGAAACAATAAGACAAGATGAATCTATTCTTCATCACAACTTCCACCGCATGACACCAGGACAACGGAGAACTTCTGATTTAGAGAAGTCCTCGGCTTCTAGACTTCCTGTTACTTCCGGATACATTCCAGCTGCCTGCTAAGAAGTTCCTGACAGAACATACAATGAGAGGAAACCACAACGACAGATTTTACTGTCTCATCACCTCCCCAGCATCTAATCCTGATGTTCTACAGAGTATCTGCTGAAAACAGGCCATCTTCACATTCACAACCCTTCAATATTCAGTACCCAAACATCAATATTCAAATCCAGCTCTCAATACATTGACTTGCAAACACCATATCATATGTGCTACTACAGCACTGTGGAGAGTTATCTAATGCACCAGGCTCTGTGCAAACAACTCTGTTAGCGTTAACAACTATTACGATATCAGCTTTAACACGCCATGATAGTTCTTCAGTAACATCTTGCCCATTCCGTGGTCATGGTGAGAGAACGGCTACAGCGGGTTCACAGCAACATAATTTCTGGTACGGTTAGCGTGTTGTGTGGAGTTAGCTGGGTGTGACAAAACGGGTGAGTAATTGGATTGTGTGTGTGCGTGTAGCGCTCATCCTCAAGGCCTCGCTGACTGGCTTCAGACTGGATGCATTTGTTGGAGAAGATACCAAGGAGCTTCTAAGAGAGCTAATCACCAGAAAGGGGAGAGACCATGACACACACCGTGATTGACACACAATGGCCGAGGATTCTCTCGCTCGGCTCCACTCATCTCCTCCAGCTCTTTTTAAAGAAAAGACAGAATGAAGAGACGCGGGGGGGGGGGGAGAGATGGGGAGGGGAAGGAAGCAGAGAAGGAAAGAGACGAATGAAATCAGTTTATCAAACCTGTAACTTAACTGTGGTAAGGAACCAATACAGTGGGTGTAAGTAAACACACTCATTTAGAGCCACATGAACACACACACACACACACGCATTAAACAAGCCCTTGCAAGAATCTCTCAATGGTTTTCTGCTTTGTAGATAATATCCATAGTTATCCATATAATATCCATGGTTCTTGCTACCAAATGCAAAATAAAGGAAAAATTTATGCTAAATTTAGCAACAAACCAACAACATCCAACAGTGCGCTGTGATTGGCTGCATCATGTTGCTTTTGGAAAAAACCTATCAGTTGTTTCACCACAATATATATACATCATGTAAAAACAAACTTTGCCTTTTTATTTATTTGCCAGCAACTGTCAACCTCAGCCTCTGCCTGTTAAGTGTCATTTCCCACAGCATCGAAAATAGTTTTAAATCACATTAAAAGCATTTTGACCAAAGTCTTGCAGCAGACGGTCGGGACACCTCTCATCTGAGAGCCGCTGAGCCCTTCTGCAACTCTATCATTTCAACATCTGCAGAGCTGGTGCGTTTGCATCAGAAGGATCACAGACACGCGGCAAATGATTGGATAATGATATAGGAAGGGAAAAATACACCTCTAGATCTCTCTCATCTTCACTGTATTGTATAGGAGAGAGCGAGAGAGAGAGAGAGAGAGAGAGAGAGGTAAGAGTCAATCTGACAAAGATTATAGAGGACTTGAACAGGTGTCTGTTGTCGTGCCCTATTTCAGTAATGCGCCCTAATGTAGCTTCCAAAGTGACTAGACTGAAAGGTGTCGAACCCTCTAAATAACTGAGAGCACTGATGAAGGCAAGGTTGTAACAAAGCCTTCAGAATCAAACTGACCATCACAAAAATTAAAACACGAATGCTTTCATGATGCTCATGAGAAACAGACCATATTGATCTCAGGTCCCACCAAGAGACCTTCAAAGACCTCAGCAACGTCTCAATCTGTGGGCAGGTTTACTGAGGAAGCAGGGTCAGCAATAAAACCCATGTCTCATCAAAGACCACCTGAAATTGGCTTTTCACACCAACACTTAGGAATGTTTTCCTTGCTGTAGACAGGTGCCCCGATCAACAGGTTACAGGAAAATATACAATATACTGGTGGAGAAGACAATTCAATGCAACAAGCACACATTATTGTGTCACACAGACATGTATCACTATCTAAAGTCACTTATAAAACTGGACGACTGGGGATAATTTTCACACAGGGTCTTATTTCAGTAATTATAAGCTTTTTGGTCAAAATGTGTGTTAATATATGTTACTTTTTACATTTTGCAGCTCTGTGAATTTTGTGTGTAATTGCTTAAAAAATTGGCAGGTTCCCAGTATGACAACATGCCTCCATTATAATGTGTGTTTCTTAAACCCTTACGTTCTCATCACGCTCTGCTAGTACAGGTATCCCAAACACACCTGAGAAACACACACCAGACATGCAAACACACTGACACAAATACACAAATCACATCACTGTATATCAAATGAAGTGCTGTTTACCTCCTGTGATCGGGCATGACCTCTGTGTTTAGGTCCAATGGGTTTTTATTTACTTTGTGCAGTTGTGGGGTGACACAGCTCCCCCTATTGGTCAATACTTGGAATACCAGCATATACAATTGGCTAACGTCACTTTTGAGGTAGAACACATTAAACGTGATCATGGTCAATAAGTTTGGTGGACTACGACATCCACACAGTCAGCCCTTGATATTACCCAGAATTCCATGTTCCAGGGGAACAATGATGTCACTACCCTTCAACCGACAGGAAATCCGTTTATAAAAACTTATTCTGGAGTAAATACAGATGTCAATCTATTTTCCTTTAAGATACCCTGAGGTCTCTCTCTCCCTCGGCCTGTTCTCTCTCTTTTCTCTGTGAGCTAATTAACCTGGTTGCTCTGCAGTAATGAGTTCTCTCTGGTGGCAGGCGCACTCTGAAAGGGGAGGCGCAGGCTAGCGATCCTCTCTGGCCGTATCATCAGGACATTGTCAGACCAAACAATGGTCTTATCTGCCTGCTTTTTCACCACCCACCCCCTCCAACCTGCCCCCCATCCACCCTCACGATTAACAGGGAGGAACTGGAGAGATGGAGAAAAGGGCATGTCCTTGCACAGGCCCAATAAATGTCAGGGAAAAGGCCAGGAGAGCAGCCATACTACATATACATTAGATTCTAGAACAAAGAAGCCAGTCAGAATTAAAGTTAGTCATATGTGAAGCAAAACACAACATATATAAATATGTTGTTTATGACAATATATAGGTTTGGGCCTAACAATTGTTTAGCAGTGCTGAGATGACTTGGCTATCATACAGGTTTAAGAAAACATCACACAAGTTCTACAGAGCAACATGAGGGCAACAAAAAAATGACAGAATCTTCATTTTTGGTTGAACTGTTCCTTCAAATTGCTGATGTGTCAGTGAATGTGAAAACTCAAGAAAAATACAAACACTGGAAAAATGAACAGGGAAAAAGAAAAGAATGGAACAGTATAAAGAATATTAGGAAATATTACAAAGTAGTGCACTAAAACCAAAACGAGAGAGATACAAATGCACCCCACTTGAATTTAAATAAAAATCAGCCAAAACATGGTGAAGAGTTGTTCTTGAAATTCCACATGAATTTTTAGCTTGAATCAATCCGTGAAGCAATATTTCAAATAAGAGCCTTGAGGCACCAAGTGTCCAGAGGCCTCTCAGTCCTTTTCTTCTCCTTCTGCATTTCTTAGTGGGCTGAGAATGAAGTAATGAGAGGGTGGAAGGCCTCAAGATTCAGAGCTCACCTCATTTCCTCCATCCAATGCATGAGTGGCCACTTAGCACAGTGTACAAGGGTACCAAGTTTGGAGGGGAGGAAGGAAAAGAGAAAGAGAGAGAGATGAACAGAGAATCAGACAGATGAACATAAGTGCAGGGGAAGGGTGGAAACGAAGAAGACAAGAAGATGAATCAAAGAAGATGAGAGGATCGGTTTAAAATGCTCTACTTCCATATCAAACCAAAGAAGTTTAGATGGACTTTTGAGAAGGAAACATGTACATTGTGGTGGGTTAGCGTGTGCGTGTGTGTGTGGGGAGGACGGCTGTGATAGAGCATTAAACTGAGCCTATCTGCTGGGAAATAAATGTGCCTTTCTCTGTGCAGTGGGGCCACCCACAGAATTACAACCTAAACAAAGATGCCTCTGTTGGGGCCTCCTGCCTCAAAAGAACCCCTTGAGTGGTTTGGAGGTCCACAAGAAACTTGCAAGCCCCATTCATTTAGCCATTCACAAATACAAGTTCACACAAATGGATGCACACACACATATATACACACACATTACACAGCACCGCTAATTAATCCAGAGATTACCAAACCAATTACAACCGAACTCGATCTAATTAGAAATTATTTAAAGCATTTTCCAATTAGGCTTTACACACTAGTTTAAAAAAAGACCACCAGGAACTGCTCAGAGAGAAGTGTGTGTGTGTGTGTGTGTGTTTGTTTTTTGTGTGTATGTGTGAGTGTGTTAATGTAGCATTTCCACTGGCCACAAACACAACCACCTCTCCCAGGCCTAAATCAACCAATCAACTGAGAGGAAAAACAGCACCAAAGAACTACCTAACCAGTTGTCCCTTCCATGTGACATCCTTGAACGGTCAGTCACAAACTACAAGTTGCTTCGCTATGTCAGTAAACAACCAGTATTTGAGAGTTATGTCAGCAACCAGCGGTTTCCACGCCAACAGCAGCCCGTGCGAGAGATGAGAACTGTCAATACCAGCAGCCTTTGAGTGAACCGCTCAAAAACTGACACCATGACAGACACGTCACTACACCAAACAATTCCAAACAAATCCTCCGTTTTTTATCAAATAAATTCCTGTCATTAAAACAAAACTCTCTACGTCTGCCTCCACCCTCCACAGCTGTCTCCTCCACCTTTTCTGTTCTCTCTCCTACACCCTCGCTCGCACGCTCAGTACCACTCTATCTCTCTCTCTTCACCTATTTGCGATGGAGTCTGTCTCTGAGGGATTGCTGTTCAGCGGTTGTCAGGCTAAATTGAATAGATGATCCACAGAGCTACGGGGTAAACACAGGAGCCTTTTGATCTGAAGAGTCCACAGTTAAATAAATAGAGAAGCGAGCTCTCCGTGCCACACAGCCCCTCCGGGCTTCATTAGTCTCCAATTACAGGTTCATTCATCTGTGAAATGCAGAAATGCAACAGCTGTATAAACCGCTTATGAAGCAGCAATTTGCTTGCTATCCACAACACTGATGCTATCAGGCCCTAATATGGCACAGTATTTATCATTACATACTATTAGAAGGTTGTCACAACAGTTCTGACAATTAACTTCAGGTCTGTCTACGTTTCAGAGCTAAAGGAGTTCAGCAGTATGTGCCGCTTTCATCAACATGACACACAAATAAACATCACATGTTGCGTTTATACACAGCTGCTGAAATACATATTTACATTTAGTCATTGGGCAGATGCTTTTACCCAAAGCGACATACTGTGAAGCCAAGGAACTCATTTTTATCAGAACTTGTATTCCCTGGGATCGAACCTTTGGGCTGCTAACACAATGCTCTACCAGTTGAGCTACAGGAAAACATATGTAAAGTACTGCTACTGACCAATGCTATTGTGAAGTACATGTGAAGTCTAATAACAAAAATGCTTGTTCATAGTTTAGAAAATACCATGTGTTTATTTTTATGTCCACAATCACAAAAAAATAAACATGACCTAAAACAAGATACGCATAAATATTTAAAGGTGACTTAAAAGTTCAAATGGTCAAAAAATAAAAGTTTGTTAACATGAGGATGTTAACTTGAAGTAAACAAATACTGCTTTAACATCTTTAAAGTTTCTGACTGGATCAAACCAATTTCTGCCATTTCATTAAACAATTTAACATGCTCAGGGCAAAGAACCAACTCCCACAAAGCACATAAGAAATCATTAAAATGGACTCACTTCTGTTTGGGCAGAATAGTCCCTTCAAGATGATGTCACTTCCTGGATGATGATGTCATTAAGGAAGTGGCTTTTTAAAGTCTATTACATAAAAAAGCAGGATATAAAGTGAAATGGAGGAAAATTTTAAACCAATTACAAAAAGATATTTAATCAATTATACAATTTTTCATAACAATCAAATATAAAGAAGACAAGATGAAAAATGAAAAAAAATACATCGACTTTTTTGCTTGTTTGGTTGTTTGTTACAAATCAAAGTAAAATCATTATTAAAATATTATAAATATTAAATTATTATTTTCAATAATTATTAAATACTATCTTGTGTTCACTTTCTTCTCACATTGAGATTACTACATATTTTTCATTCTTTACAATTATAAAAATATAAATTATAAGAGTGTGAGAAAAGGGAAAAGTTGGTGACTATGTAAAGACTATGTAAAGAAATGGAGGGAAAACTTTGTGTGTGGTATTTGTGAGGAAATGTTAAATGTTAGAGGAAAGGAAGGCAGAATATAAAGGGGAGGGAGGCTGCACACAGCAAAACTGTCCATCTTTACCTCAACAAACATAAGTGGTGTTCTGATTATTGTGCGCACACACACACACATACACACACTACACTCTCACACACACAGAGCATCCCTTCGGACTGAAGCACAATGGCTTTGTGAAAGCCATCAGCCCCCTCCCCCTAAAAGCATTCCTCCCCCCTCTGGGGTCTGTTTCATCATTTTAATTAATTTCTAATCAGGCGACAGTAAACTAATCAAGGTCTGCATAAAAATAGCTGTTTTCCTGAGGAGTCACCACAGCGTCTGACTCTGGCTGCATACTGAAGCACACAGTCACA
>JBAJNP010014248.1:0-11178 GCA_036877545.1 Yasuhikotakia modesta | reverse complement strand
GTCGGGTTAGCTGGCCTGCTAGTTAGATCTGAGGTCACAGGAGGAAAGCCAGGGGGTAAGTAGGGGGGTGAATCCGTATGAGGTCATGACTAGCCCATGGGGCTGTCTGGTGCAGCAGAGCAGAAGCAAACAGAGAGGGAGGGAGAGTACAGGAGGAAGAGGGGGGTGGGTGTTTTTGATTAAAGATGAATGCACCCCTTTCTGTGGGGGTCTGTGAAAATGGGGTTTAATCCCCAATGTTTCCCAGAGTGCTTTGCAGGCATCCTTTTGTGAAGTAGACACACAGTCTTTATGCCAGTACCCCCTCGCTCTCTTTCTCACACAGGAACACACTGAGCTCTGCACTCGTTCACACCAGCAACACAGAGAGAGGAAGAGAGATGTTTTTCATTTACAAAGTGACCTGTAAATATCTGCTTTAATAATACAACTGTTAGCATTTAAAACATGTCAGTCTATCACATGCTGAAAGCAAACACAAAAACTATAGTTCTTATGATGAATCCATCCATCTCTCTCTCTTTCTCTCTAATCTTTTTTAAAATAATTATATTAGACCCTTCTAAACAGATTTGTCGCAGTCACGGCAATCTAGCTAAACATCTGTTAAAATGAACAAAAAACTTAGTCATACATGACTCTCATGGCACATGCACAGTATGAGTGTTAGCAGTGTCAGTTCAGCAGATTTCTCTTCAACAACACTGAAAACTGTGCTTACATCCTGAGAAAAACACACACATGCACTTTTGGATTAAAAACATCTGTGTGGTGAAGGGTTCAGTTGCCTCTGACTGCACAGCAGTCAGTCTGTGTTCAGCCCACCAGTAGGTGCCAAACTGTGTCCTTGTCCTGCCTCTGCAATTCAGTGCCACAGCAAACGCAAACACGCTGCCTTTCTAATGTCTGTCTGTTGAGAGGATAATAGTGTCTGTTTTATCAGCAAATCATTTTAAAGCTGATTGGTCTTTTGTAACAATTCAGTGATTTATTGATTGGTTTATTGAAGTGCTTGAATCTCTTGTAAGGATCATAAATCAGAAGTTAAACTAACCAACACAACATGTGACGTGAAAGTTTTTGCATTTTTGTTGTACAAGTTTCGTCTCTTTGTAGCATGCAGGCTTGAATCTTGTTTTGACTTATCTGTGGTGCATTGATCCATTTAGGAAGAAAATAAATGACAAAATATGTTTAAGAATCTGATTTAAGAATCAGATTGATGAAAGAATCAAAGATCTGAAAAATAAAGCTCACCATTATACAGTTAGTGAATCAATCTGACGGCCTCAGCACATGTTTGTTTTTGTTTGCGATTGTTTGTGTCCTGAACAAACCTGGGAGTTTATTCCTCCACCTTTGTGTTGCTTTCCCCTTCCTGTGTGTGGAAAATGGGATTGGCAGATGCTGTACATCTGCTTTGGTGGAAACCTCCAAAATCTTCTGTGTTTCTGATGGACTCAGCATGACTGTTGGTCCAGACCAGAAGAATGAGTGAATCTGCCATTTCTGAGTGAATCTGAATGTGCAGTGACTTTAGATTCAGATGGTAATTCTTGCAGTGGTGGCAGCTAACAGGAAACGTTTGTAGAATGTTGGCTAGCATTCTCTAAAAGTTTTTTCAGATTAATGTTAGCAAATGTTTCTTTAACATTATAAATCAAATATTTGAAACATAAGGAAACGTAAGTAAAATGTGCTCACAACCTGAATTTCCTAACTGGGTTTTTTGTTCGGTGTGGAGAGCCGGAGCCGGTGTTTCTTCCCAACAGGGAATGCTGGAATAATTAAAAGCATACTGGGCAGGAAAGGGGCCCAGCTGGCAGGAAGTGGCTCACGAGCGTTGATGAAATGTTAGCATGAGAACACGTGTATGTGTGTGTACAAGACAACCTACTACTGGCAAACAAACACACAGAACTGAGATTTCAAACTTAATGTGGTTAAATGTCAGTGATTCAGGTTTTAATTTTATTATTATTATTGTCAGTAGAATTAGAATTGTCTTTAAATATACCGAGATAATATGCCATGAGTTTACACTGTTGTAATGTTATTACTCCATTCCTTAAACCTAACCCTCACAGAAAACCATGTTTAATTAACAAAAAAATCTCCATTTAGAGAGTTTTCAAACAGTTTAGTTTATGAGGACACAGAAAGTGTTGTCATAAACCGTGTGTATGTTGTTAAACATGTCATTATACACATTTGTGTTCATGTAAACCACACATTTAAACCCACACAAACACACATACTGTTTACACACTTACAAACTTTCCCTCTAAACACTCAGATAACTGGGTTTGTTTGAAGGGCTTTTTGGTAATCAAATGTCTGACTTCCTGTCGTCCTGCACTTTATTACAGCTAAAGCTGCCTCATACAAGCTGAAGTTCAGTGTCTCGTTCTCTGGGGGCTGGTAATAAGATAATTACATTTGAGATTTTCTGAGTTCCACCCCCCCACTCTCAATTTCTCCTGGATTTATTCGTCTAGTCTTCTCGCTTTAGTCTCGATCACAGTTAGCCTGTTATTGTGCTCACATTTAAGTCTGTTGCCTGGAGCAAATCGCATGTTGGTAAAATCTCTGCTTTGATTGTTTTGTATGCAGTCCTTCCCTGACATTGTTCAGTAAAAGATGTTAATATTGTTAAGATATTAAGATATGAATATTTTAAATATATGAATGTTTATTATAAACAGAAAAAGCATCCTGCATTTCTGCATAATGTAGATGGTGCAGCATTTGTTCTTGTTGTCTAAAATTTACGATAAGAAAATAACTACATAAATATTAATAAAGTGATTTATTTCAAACAAAGATGGTGGTTGAAAGGCAAAAGTTATCAAATGCAGCTTTAATAACATTGAAAAAGCTTTCCTTCAGAGTTAGAGAAAGGACTGTTCTATAGTTAGTAGCTGTTTAAATAAAAATGACAGGAGTTTATATATTCTCCCTTAGATAACTGAGTCATGGTGTGTGGCTGATAACTAATCCTCTGTAATCTCTTAACGGATGCTGTCAGTTCTCAATGACTCAAATAAGCTTTGACAGATCAACAGACAGAAGTTGACATCCGTTCACTCGCGGGTCTCTAAGTCGCCCAAAAAAACTGTCACAACCTCAGGCCATTACACAAATATCAGCCCCCTCTTTAAATTGGCATGTAACTTGCAGGGTGGAAATGACATTATTGTGTACCCAGCCAACACATTAACAATGTTATTTTGATTGCTCTTGGAAACAGTTTTAACATTATTGTTTTGTTGCGACTAATACAAGTTTTAAAAATGTTCCACTACCAACTTAAGAATAACATTTTTGATATATAATGTTAGAAAACATTTGCTAACATTACTGGAAGAACTGTTTTTGATAACGTTGGGAGAACGTTAACCAATGTTTTGAAAACATTCCCTGTTGCTGGGTAGGCACTGCTGTTCTGACAGTCATTATCAGAGGACTGTCTGCATCACACCGGTGTCGGACCGGGTCGATTTTAGGGTTCAGCTGGGGTTAAGGCTTTAACAGTATAACAAACGGGCAGCCTGTGTCTGTGGTACTTTAGACTGGCACTGTGACTTTAACTTAGTATCATGTCCTACTTTAAATCTCATGCTGTGTGGCTATGCAGACTTACATACAGTATGACTGTCGCGCTCTTACATCAGAGCTTTGAGACCAGGAGCCAGTCGCCCATGTGAAGCGTGACCCACTTTTGCTGCATGTGGAGACGCACATGGTATAATTTAGCCATAGATTTCAGATCTAGAATGCAAATCTAGATGATACTTTTGGTGCATGTGCATCTGGATTCAATAAGATGGTCTTTGTTGTCTAGATGGTACCTAGCATTGCATACAAATGTATTGTGGTAAATTGGTAACACTGTTTTTTTTGGACATGGTACCATGGTAATACTGGTTTCTGTGGTGGTATTATAGGTAAAATATTTTTGGACATGGTCTTCAGGTGCCTTGAGGCTCTATGTTAAAACCGCTATAAATAAACACAGAAACCAATTAGTACCTGTAGTGTTATGTTACTGTACCACTGCATTAAACAGTATGTAACTATAGTGTATCATTATTAAACTAAGTAAAAACATGAGGAGCCGCACAATATTAACAGACACACAATGCTTGTTTTGGAAGACTGTATTGTATGCTAAGCTGTTCATGGTTTATTTACAACTTCACCAGAAACAATGAGGTCTGAATCACTCTTGGCGCTCTCTCTCTCTCTCTCTCTTTCTTTGTGTCTCTCTCACTCTCTCTGCAGGCCGTGCTGTTGCTGGGTGCAGTGGCGTTGGTGTGTTTGGCGCTGGACCTCCTCTTCCTCCTCTTCTACTCGTTTTGGCTGTGTTGTCGGCGCAGAAAAAGTCATGACTCGCCCAATGCGGACTGTTGCTGCACTGCCTGGTGCGTGATCATCGCAACACTGGTGTGCAGGTCGGTAGCGTCTTCAACACATGCATGATGTTGCAATTCACCCCTGAATTACAGTTATTGTGTTTCACAGTTTCCCCTGAACTAATGCCTCTACACACAATGAACCAACAGTTTATTCAGCTGGTAACCTATTAGCTTCTTTCAAACCGTCTACATAGACGACTATCCAGCTAACAATTTTAGGTTGTCAGAATGTCTCCCGAGTAACAATTTATAAATGCTACAATAACGTAGTTGTTTGTGTACATTACAATTTTTTTTTAAATACTATATTTTTTTTATTGTAACAATCAGAACTGCTTAACTTTTTGTTTAGTTTCACTGGATGATACTTTCATTGCATGAACATTTTTGATAACTTTAAGAGATTTGACAGATCTAGAAAACGTTGGGCAACGTTCTGAAAATGTTCTATGTTAGCTGGTTACTTTCAAAGGGTTTATGCTACTTTAAATGAAACTTCAGTGACTGGAACCGTTCTACTCATGGTAGACTGCATGTCTGATAATAATAAGTCCTTACAGTTGATTCCTGTTTTTATTCACCTTTTTAGGCACTTTCAACCATCTTGGAACATTTTCAGTGCGCGTGTCACGGTGCATTCTGGGATTGTTTTGCATGCAAAATAAACATGCGCTGCCACCTTAGAATGGGACCGAAACGCATGCATCCAGCACTGAGAGCCGTTGTGGCAGCAGCGTGCATGTGATCCCTAAAAATGCCGTGCTGGCAGGCGGCCCACTAGATTTGGAATGAAGCCAGTATGTCCTTCCAAAACGAATTATTGGTGTTAATGTTCTGCCCTGAACACACTGCGCTGCGATTTCATCAGGAATCATTAGCTCAGATTTAGGATGTGTAGGTCACCTATATCATAACTAAACAGCTGTAAAGCAACACTTGTGCTTATCACACACAAGCCATAAAACACTAAACCCGGTCCAGCATACGGCGGCTTATTAAACACCATCCCACGCTGATGAGCGCCGCTTGTCATGAGTCACATAAAAGTAGGCGTGTACTTCTAGTGAGTTTTCATCTGTATTTTTAGTCATAATCCTCTGTTTCTTATTAAACTGCAGCGTTTAGCATCCTGCATGCTAAATACTGTAACCCTTTCATTGCCAGGTTTAAGAATTTGCTGTTTGCTGGCGCTGTTTGCAAAGGGTCACATTCAGGTTGGCAAATAGATTTTAAGCGATCCAGTAGCTTTAAGACAGAGCTATCATGAGCCAGAGGTGAAATGATGACATATGTGTCTGTAGAAGCAGTAAATCATGCAGAAGAGCTGTGCATTACCCATGATTCATAGCGAATGATGTAATCGTGTGTCTCTGTACCAGATAAATAATAACGCAAGGTCATATGAGCAATACGTACTTATTATATATGTATCAGGCGTAGGAACATTTCTTAGTTTTTACTGAATGAAGGGACATTCAGCGTACAGATGGTTTATTTATAATCTCTGGTATTAGTGAAACTGCTTTTAAAGCTGCAATCTGCAAAGTTTATAATTTGTCACAGACGACAGGTCTGGAAAAGATCAGTCTTCACTTGATATCAACTTCTGTAAAGAAAAGAACCTAACTAACCTGCAATGTCATGTGTCAAACAGAGATGGCAACAGAGAGGAAACAGTTTAGGATTGCAGCTCTAAGATGCTATAAATTACACACACAAGCTCCAAATATAGAAGGTCGGGACAAGCCAGCCGTGATGTCACAGCGACCCCTGAGCACAGAGGTTAAGTGGTTTAATCAAGTGTGAGCTTTAGTTATGGGGAAGAATCCTGTCAGCTCAATTGTCCTGCAATGAGTTTAATTAATGGAGACAGCTGCTCTTTTGTCTTGTGCCGTTGTGACGAGAAAGGCTTTCGAAATAGAAGCCCTACAGAAATACTTTTAGTCAGTCATTTAGTCAGAGGTTCTTAAACAGTCATCTCATCCCACCTTTTTATAGTGTAAGGAACCTTCTTCCACTTCAAAGAACCTTTTGTGAAACAGATGTTACATTTCTGTATGGAACCATAAGGTCATAAGGTTCTTCTGTGGCCTCATGAATCCCCCTTTTGAGAACGTTCATGATGGTTTGAGATGATCCCCTCAGGATGGAGATGGATGAGGGACGTGGTGCTGACATGATGCCACAGATGAAACATATGATGTACCACATGGATCCTCATGCATCATTAAGCACATCATATGCACACATGCACAGTCTCATGAGGTGACCTAAAATATTGTACTGCCCCTTTCACCTCACTGGTGATTTGTGTTTAAACAATATGGTTAGTAACAAACAGGTTCCATTCTTTTGTATCAAACAATGGAACTAAATATAAACTAAATATTTTATATACTAAAGTTATACTAAATATAACTTCTCAAGTTCTGTTAAGTCTGTACAGTGTCTAATATATTTAGTAATAAAAAATTTAAGCATAGTTCGTTCCAGTTCAACTGACACAGATGGTCATCTCAAACATCATTGGTTCATACATGTCATGTGACCAAATATGATGTCAAACTTTATCTACAGATATAGTTTTTCCAATTTAATGTTTTTATTTTTTTTTTACTGCTTTCATCTGAAGGCTGGGATTTTTTTTTCTTTAGTAATATCTTTTATTATATCCTGATGTTGGTTTTTTTAAACACTCATAAGACAATAATTTGGCGTTAATCTACAGCATCTTCTCTTAAAGATGTTTCTGTACAGAACAAGGCAAACATGATTAAAAATAGGATTTTGTTGCAGCGCGTGGTGTAGGCAGGGCTGAAGATTGCACCCTACGTATTACATTCTCTTTTATCTGTCACCCTCACTTCTATTTTTTTCCCTCTCCTCCTGGCGCTGCCCCTTCGGAGCCTTGGAGATGTTGCCATGGCAACAGAATCAGATTTTTTTGAACAGTGATGCTTGCAGATGAATAATGCACTGCAGCTCTCCGCCTGCGCGCGTGTGTGTGTGTGCGCGGCATCTCCGCATAGAGTCGTCATTGATTAGCCGTTATCTAACGCTAGCCAGATCATCACAAAGATTTGTTCTCTGTGTGTCTCAGTCTGCTGTTTATTTATTGCAAAATATTGCAACCTTTGAGCGAGTCGTTTTGTGTTTGTGTGCGTACAGTCGCTATTACTTTGGAACGCCAGTTTACCCAAAAGCCAGAATCGATTTGATTTAAAGCAACATGGACTCATAAAAAGTAATGGCTTGTTTTCCTCAGCAATGATGTTTACTTGATTGCGTCTGGTTGGGGTTGAATGTCTGAGGCTGTTTGCTTTGACTGCTCACATTTGTGGCTGTATGACCCATATATGTCATCGGTTTGAGCCAGTGGTCATGTGACCTGAGCACTTAAGAACAGCTTACGTAAATGTCAAAGTCATTTACAAAGTCTTTATTTCTTACAGCTTTGTTTCTGTTTCCATTGGTATGACTGGTTTTATGTGTAAATGTCAATGCTATGTAAATGTAGATAACCGGTTAGTACTGTGGTAAATATTCAGATGGTAGTACCATAATGTTTCCTAATGTTTCTGTAAAGTAACAAAAAGGTCAACTGTCCAATGTTGTGTTTAATGTTGTCATAAGAATGTTGTTTAAACATTGTTTCCTGTAACGTTTATAAAACATTCCACTAACAGCCTAAGAATAACATTTTTATGATATGTAACATCAGAAATGTTCAACAAATATTACTGCAACAATATTTTTAGATAATGCCGAGAAAACATTTAAACAATGTTCTGAGAAAGTTCCCTGTTAGCTGTTACCCGTGTGTGTTGAAACACAGACATGATTCAACAGTCAAAAATGTCAAATATGCATGACCTCATCTGAGGTTCCTTATAGCTGATAAATGTGTCTTTCTTAAACAGTGTTTTACCATGTTGTCTGACAGCTGAGGAACATCATTCTGAATAATCTGTCATTGTTCTAACTTTAAGTATTTAAAAAAATAGATAAACTAGTCAACTAGTTGTTTAGACAACTAGTCGACCGTAGTGGCTCTTCCTTCATGTTTTAATTTCAATTTAAATGTTCCCTCACAATCCAACATGTCAACAGAAACACGTGACTGAGGTCTTTGCTCTCATAGCAAAGGATTCTGGGTAAGAGGGGAAAAGCCTTTGAGAGCCATGTGACTCTTGACCTTAACAAAGAGAGACAGCTTGACCTCTCTCCCTCTTTTTCTCTCTCTGTTTCTCAGTATCTCTCTATCTCACACTGTTAAGCTTATAAGAGCTCTCCTGTCTAAATCCTCTTGTATGTGATTGACAGAGACAAAGCGGAGCACATGAGGGAAAATGTGCAAACAGCCCGATCAGGCTTCTCCAGAGCGTTGCTTTGCTGTTATTAAAATAAATAAAAATATTAAAATAAAAAGTTGCACATTGTGATTTGTGTTTGTTTGAGAGTTTGTGACTGGTGAGATTAGCAGACGCTTTGTTACTGTCACAGCAGCAGAAAATTGAGTCGTATGTCTCTTCCTCCTGAGGCGACGGCTAGAGGCCAGCAAGGTTTGGAAAACCATCTGGTTCCCGTGTTATCTTTGCTTTCAGGGTCATGGGCAGTTTTTCAGGATCAGTAACCGGCGATGGGCGAAGGTTCACCTGCAAATATGCTTGTTAATATATGGCCCAATTCCCTCATTTTTCTGTGGCTTATAATTGCATGAATAAATGGATTACCGAATAATATACAGTCTCACCCAGACTCGCTCTTCTCTTTGGTGGTGTTGTGGTCACGAGTGGTGTGTCATATTTACAGAAATATTTTTTTTGATCGCTTTCCCGCAGCGCTGGCATTGCAGTCGGTTTCTATGGAAACGGTGAAACGTGCGACGGAGTGACACGACTGACATATTCCTTGCGCCATGCTAACCAAACAGTGGCGGGTGTCGATAAACTGGTGAGTCATTTATCTTTCTGTTGACTCTGAGCTCAGGACATCTTCATGTCTCAAAGAGCTCAGAATACTTGTAAACAACCTTCTTAACGTTTTTGAAATGTTTTAAATCATTAGAAGTCATGCTGAGGCCCTATAGTTGGTCCCGCTGTTCTGCTGTGTGTCTTAAACACTACATAGGCTCAGCTGTACTCTTCAGCATGCATGGGTGGTATTGTTAGTATATATTTATAGGATGTGGGTCTAATTTTTTTGTCCTCTGGCCTGGAGTTCTTGTAGAACATAATTATGTGTCCCTCAAACTGTTAGAGAACCTAAGAGGTCACCAAGTTCCACACAGAATACAGTAAACGCTAGTGTTGATGTATGAGAAATTGTTTTGTAGGAAAAATACATAACGCTATAGAATCAAACAGTTCTTGGCTAACTGGCTAATCTAGTGACACTTAGCCACAGTTAGTGGTTACCCTTCCCAGAAGTCTGGAAGTTATTGCAGATAAGAGATGATTTTGCTATTAATACACATGGATTGGAAATGAAATGTTAAAACAGGCACATATGGTGGTCTCGTTCTCGTATGCTGTTTTGGCCGTGTGCTGTATTTGAAAACAGAACATGTACAAATGAGGCCGTTTGTAGAATCCCGTTGAGGAGAAACTGACTCTTCTATTCAGCGATTCTGTCGGACAAATCAGCCAGCCAATCAAAATCTCTCATTTTGGAAACTTGGATTTGAGAACAGAATGCAACTTTTCATGTAAATGTTCTCATAATGTTGTCTAATGTTCACTCAAAGATATGTTTCTGCAGTAACATTGGTTAAACATTTTAGCATTATTTGTCATTGGCAAACAACGCATAAAAGTTATTGTTTAAATGGTTAGTGGAACGTTTTAAAACACAGAATACATGCTAATGTTCCTCTGACAAAGCGTCAATGTAAAACATCTAGAAACATTGTAAAAGGTTTCTAGATGTTTTGAATGATCCTAGAATATTTAAAATAATAGTTTTGGTTTAATGCAAACATACAGAAATGTTGCATAATACAATAAAACTGTAAGCTAATAATATTAAATAAAAGCTGTATAATGTGAATAATAATAAAATGTGTTTTGTAGGTATCAGAAAGCACCAGCAGTCTAAATGAAACCCTACAGGAGGGACTGGTGCAGCTGGAGACCGTTTACTCCAAACAGACGGACTATCTGTCCATCGTCCACAAACTGCAGGGGCAGCTGGATGAACTGATTCATCTGATCGCGGAGGTGCCTTTCTGGACCAACACGGAGCTCTCGCTGGACCACCTGGCATCTGTCACGGAGCAGTACGACTGGTACAGGTAATTCTGCACTTTTATTATCATTAAATAATCCATAAACGTGTTTTGTTTGTTCACCCTCATGTTGTTTATAATTCTTTGGCACAGATTTAAAGTGACGGCATGTGTGTATCAGATCTGTGTGTGGAGACGACATGTGTTTGTTTTGTAGGTGGCTGGGTTATCTGGGTCTTCTGCTGTTTGATGTGATCATCTGTCTGCTGGTTCTGGTGGGTCTCATACGCAACTCCAGAACTATCCTGATCAGGTAAAAACAACCCCCCTGCTAACGTTTTTATTACGTAACAAAAACGTTTGTCTGGGGCTGTTCAAAACATCTTTTTAACGTCATTGTTTAATTATACAAATGTTAAATTCCATAACTTAATAAAACGCTTCATGAACTATTTAAGAATAACATAACATAGAATTAACATTTAAGAAAACGTTCTGCTAGTGTTACTGTTAGTGTTTTTAATGACATTGAAA
>JBAJNP010014247.1:0-11179 GCA_036877545.1 Yasuhikotakia modesta | reverse complement strand
TGTTATGTATTAAATTGTCGATTTAATAAGTTATACATTTTTATAAGCTTTTAGGAAATATTTAGTTTGCTGAGAAGCTTTTTTATGTAAATGAAGCTGGTATCCATTATGTATTCAAATACACAGAGAGAGGCTAATGTTTGACCGCTAATGAGGCTCATGTTTCACTGCCATCTGTGAGAGATTTATCTTGTAAACGGCTGCCTGACCTGTGATCAGTTATTTCAGTTATTTTGGTTGTATGTAATATGAGGCACGTTGAGGTTTTCAAGTTGTGACAAATGGTTCATGCGTCACCCTCTACTTGCTAACATTTTGTTTTTCTAACATTTGTAGTACGTTACAATCCAGCTAATGGTGAACATTTTATTGAATGTTGGCTAGAATATTGGCTAGAATATTGGCTAACGTTCTCTAAGTTGTTAGTGTAACATTTTAAAAACGTTACAAGGCTATAACGGTTTATTATACAATGCTGTTGGTTCTATAATGTTACTACAGCATTCCTAGAACATTTAAAATAACCTTTGTTATTTAATGGAAACGTTCTTGCAACGTTCTTAAATTGTTAGCTGGGAAACCATCCTTGCTCTGTTGCTATTGGACAGCCTATAGCCAATTTTCTTCTATGGGCCCTTGTGATCTTTTTAATTACATCATAGTTGATTCATGTTGCTTAATTCATGGCTTTGATTTCATGGCCTAGTTTTCTGATCCTCAAGATACGTTCTGTCCTGCTTGGATAACACTGAGGAGTTTCTAATCCCACAGGAACGAGGCAGTCAAGGCTTTCTGTCAACATACCAACCCACACAAGGCTGTAGATGGTCTTACATAGTTTCACCAAATTACATTTGTGTGAAGCAATACACTTTCATTTTAACTTAGCGGTGTAGTTTGAGAATCAATTGTATGAAACTGTATTATCTTACTTATTCATTCTCTGGTCAGGTTCTGTCTGAGAGACGAGCTCTTTTGCTTCACAGTATTAAAAATAAAAAACTCAATTGAATATTTTTTAGGAGTTTGTTTCTAATCTTTGTGTGTCACCGTCCCCTTATTAGGGACAATAACAGGACAAATTAGGTCACAAATGACTCTTCCTCTGTGTAATTAAACTACACCGCAGAACATGACTACAGTCAGTGATGTTGTAAGAATAAGGATGTTTGCATCTGTTGTGAATCAGAGTGGCAATTTTGTGTAAGTGTGTGAGAATGATTAGTGAATAAACTGAATGCTAATGTCAAAATAATTGTAATTTTTATATTTCCAAGCATGCAACAATTAATTTAGCGCTATTATGGTTTCATGTAGTGATGAATTCATTAGATCTGTGCCCACAGACTGAAGACTTTATTTGTTTGCTGTGTGTGTGTGTGTGTGTGTGTGTGTGTGTGTGTGTGTGTGTGTGTGTGTTATATATTTTATAGGGCATTTGTCTTAGCACTGTTGACATTGTAGTACACTACAAGAAAGTTGTGTGTTTGCAGAGAGCAGCCTAATTAGGAAAAACAGTGCTAAATGCGGAATAAGCAGTGTTGGCGTGTATTAGCATACACATTAGCATAGTAATGTTCAGCGAAGGATATTAAACTAAATCTGCCCCCGCCTGAACCTTTAGATTATCTTCCCATAGTATCATTCCATTATAATTCTCAAATGATAACAATCAAATTAAACCGGACTTTTTTTTACCCTGTTTAGCAATGGCGCATGGGAATAATTTGTAATTTAGCAGTGTGAAATGAAGCGTATGTTCATAATTTATTCCATTTTGTTCTCCCTCAGTTTGCTCAATTAAATAATTAATCTGTTATTTCTGGACTGGCAGTGAGTTATAACCCTAATTCCACATACATTTAGTGCATTTAATACATTTAATGCGTTTAAGATGTTTAATATAGATAAGGGGAACCCGTACTGTAGTCTTTAACCTGTAATGGAATCTTGCATAATGTCTGTGTCACATTAAAGCTTTCCACAATGATAAAGTATTTGAGAAGGTTATTTTAGACAGTAAGTGAACAATTCTGTTACACATCAAACTGAGACCTGTTTGAAAAAGCAGGCTGAACTTAGGTCAGTTATGTTAATACATTAGACTAGGATATGCACAGAAACAGCTAGTCTGGCTAGTCTTGCTTCGACTAAACAGCACAGAGTGTTAATAATGAAGACATGTTTATCATATCACATAGTCCCTGAACAGATCAAATACTAAGATGAATCTGTAAGTCATTTATTACTGAAGAAGAGAAATATACAAAAAAGACAAAGCGTGGGACTTAAGCTTAAGTACAGCTCATGATCCATAGTGTTAAGCCATAGTGCTAAAGTGAGACATCTATGTTTGAATCTTGCTTGCAACCTGATCTCATTCAGTCAGTTTCCCAAATAATTTCATGTCTCTATTTTGCTGTCTCTGTTAATGAAAAGTCTAAAAATACTGCAGCCTGCACAAAGATTTTGAAAACTATAACACTTAATGCAATTCTGCTTTTATGTGCAATTGCATTTTTGTGCTTTAACACAATAAAAGAGTTTCCAATTCTTCTCTTTGCAGCTTGAAAATGGACGGAAAGAGTAAAGGCTTAAAACAGCACCAACAGAACCATAAGAAACTTTTGGCAGCCATGTTGTCTCAGGACTCGTTTGACTCCATGCTTGACTCCGCCCCCTCAGTCACTGAAGATGAGATGGAAGATGAAGATGATGCCATGGAGCTGCTGGGTAATCACACACACATTGGTATTCCTGACAATACAAAGAGGCTAAAACTATAAAAACTATAAACAGAAACTTTCTTTTTTACATCTTTATCAAGAGATTGTCTAAAGTGTTTATTGGGTGGGGAATAGTTTAAAGGTTGTCACAATGTAACAAATATCAGACGATTTCCAGTCCTATAATGAAACCAAGTCCAAGTCTCTCTTGTTTCTCACATAATCCAAAGCAATCACAAATACATTCCCCAACACAATTACATGTCTGGGTTACATCACCGGTGATTTGAAGCATCATTTGCAATCTGATTGGTTCTGAATGTCTTTTGATTGCTGAAGCACATTTCTGCACCATCTAAAGAGCATCGCCTCAAATCTGCAGTGTACAAATCAAAGATTTCGTGAAGAGAGATTTTAGACAGTCGTTTAGTTGTAACATTACTTTAAAGCTGAGCTGTGTACTTTTGTCTGTTCAATAATTGAATACGTTCCTCTATCTCAAAACTAGTTTAATATTCATTATGTCCAATAAGAAAACTATTGCTTCCTGACCCACAGACGCATCAACGTTGACTCAACCAATATCGTAAGTTTAGGGTGTGAATATTTCTTTGTCTGACCAATGGCAAATGAGCATTTAGTAATCTATTTGAAGAGTTTTTTTCAATAACATTAATACATTTTGTGGTGTAAAAATAACATAACATTGTTGACAGACTGGAAGCAAACAACAGCAAATCGAATCAAATGTTTGCTAAATGTAGATTGTCACTCAAATTCTGTTTAATCAAACAGAGCCCAGGTTTGTGCTATTGTGGTCTCAATAGACTGTTACATCTGATCCCTGTGAATCACTCTGACTGATCCTCACAGCTCCAATGGTTACACGAGCGTGACATGCTAATCTCTCTTTCTGTGGTGATGCCAGACCACCTAACAGGTACCAGAGCTTTGTAGCACTTTAGCTCTGTGGCATTAACAGACTGGTCCCTGCAAGACCTAAACCAGTGCCTCCCACGCACAACACAACCATGTGGCAAATCTGTTGTTTTAAAACGTTTATAAAATAAACACTTAAATGTAACATTAAGTTTTTTGATTTGTGATGATGCAAATAAGATGATAAAAGTTTTTTTTATACCCAGCTTAAAGTGGAATGGAATGTTTTATAAACATACATTCTTAATGTTGAGTAACCTCATAGAAACATTCAGGAAACGTTCTTACAAAGTACAGTTGTTAGCTCGGTTAACCTATGCATTATTTTTTCAACTGTGAAAAAGAAATGTATAATGTTACATAAAGAATCATACTGCAGCCACAAAACTACAGTTTATATAGGCCCAGAGAAGCTATTGTACATCCTTGGATAACTGAGATAAATATGTTTAAAAATGAAATATAAATCATATGTCCATTGAACTACTTTTAAGGTGCTCTGTCCCTTTAAATAAACATTACATATCATTTTTGTTGACACTGAAGATCATTTTAACCAAATATCGGTTATGTCCGTTTTATGTCCGTAAAAGAGTGTAAATAGTTTGTCTTCTCTCCTGACTCTTAAAGAACTTTATGGGGTTTCGTGAGGAACTGATTTTGTTTTTGTTCTTGTTGTGGGGCTGAATGTGCCCTCAGTGTCTTTCAGAGGTTATCCAGTAAGCTGAACTACAGCAGTGAGGTTTTCCTGCAGAGAATTCTGGGAGATAATGAGATTTTCTTTGCTCTGAGGCCACAGTAGGAAGCACAAGCAGTGCTGGGGCATTGAGAGGGGAAAACTTAAGTAATATTTTAAACTTTTTTTTATCATCCCATCAGATTTCATTGTTAGTGATTGTACATTAAATATGTACATAGTACTTTCTGTCCATTTAACAATGTTTTACACATATAAAAGGATCAAACTGCACTTTTAAAATTATGTGTAGTACATTCTTGTGAAAAAAGTCACCTTCATACTATACAATTAAAATAAAGTTCCTATAACTTAACTGGTAGAGCTTGGTGCTGGAATTCGATTCTCAGGGGGGACGCAAATTGACAGAATACCTTGAATTGTTGAAAAGTTGCTCTGGATAAAAATGTCTAGCACATGCATAGATGAAATGTAAATGAGAAAATGTCCATTTTGAAATTCTAATTAAATTCAGTTTGCCCAGCTGTCATGTTTTTGACCTAGAAACCGTGTTGCAGAACTCAGGAACTTACATTTGCACAAGTCCTCATTACAGAAGCTCTCGTGTCTCTTGTGAAGCATTTCAGCTTGGTACTTATCAGAATTGGACCCTCAATTAGAGTAGTCATCTGTGTCTGTGTGTGTGTGTGTGTGTGTCTGTGTGTGTGTGTCTGTGTGTGTGTGTGTGTCTGTGTGTGTGTGTGTGTGTCTGTGTGTGTCTGTGTGTGTGTGCGTGCATGCTTCTGCGTATGCGCGTGTGCATAAAACCGGTATACATACTGGACATAGTATGTCGATTTTTTTTGTATGTATAGAATATTATTTGCCAAACTGTGAGTATAGTGTATGCAGTATGACTTGACCTTCAATTTCATAGCATGTTATTAATTGGAATCGATAAATATAAGCACAATATCTATACTTTATATTTTCTACAGACTAAGAGAATATGTGGATTACTGACTGTGACAGAGGACTCATCACTCATATTGATTACCTTGTCAAACTAAGTAAGACAATGAGTGGACAGATGGGAGAGTGTCATAGAGATGAAAGAGAGAGAGAGACCAAAAGACGAAATTGAAACAGGGCCACACCAAGTCCCATTAGCGCACAAAAACAAAAATCTGTAAAGGTCACAACAACTGTTTTGTGGTTAATGAATCGCTTTTGATAGAGCTGAGAGTTTTATCATCTTAGAATACAAAATGTTTATTTATTTTAACAGTCTTGTCTGAACAAGGGATCTTTTTGCAGCTTTTTATCCTATTTTTAATATCTGAGAAAGTGTCATTCAGTGGTTGGGGGGTTTTATTTAGAACTCAGAATGTCTATTAAATGGAAATCAATATTGTTCACTACTACGCCTATTGCTGGTATATAGATTTTATATGTTGACACTGACCTCTAGTGGTTGTAGCAGAACATGTCTTAAATTTTAGTTCTCTGTTGTTCCTTCAGTGTCCTGTTGTAAAATGTTTGCATTTTACAGTTAATAAAGCTCAGCAGAGCTTATCAATGTTCTGTTGTTTTTTATAAATGCACTATTATTAGTACACTTTTATTATTTATTTACATAGTTTTATTGTTTATATATTTATAGCTTATATGTTTTGATGTGTTTTGTCTCTCCATGTTTGTTTGGTAATATATTTGTTTCTCTAGGTTTAGCTATCTAATAGACTCGGGTTTGAATATCGGGTTTGTACCTCTAGAAGGAGAGGAATTTTTGGCACAGACTGAACTTTTGACGCAAAATGAACCCCATCTTAAAGGTTTGAAATTAACTTTCTAAAAGGTTACAAACATATGACTTTAGCTATCTGTAAAATTAGATGTCGTAATGATCTATTCATAAACATAAAGTCTGCTTTTATTTATGTAGGCCTGTTATTGACACCAGACATTATTCAGCATTTGTATATTGTAAAAATATATGTGGGGCTCCTCATATTGTCTTGAGACTGTGTTTCACTTTAATTGTGGAAATTGTGGTTGAGAAATTTAGAAACACTTAGAGAAACCGTTTCCTGAGAGTGCTTGCCATGCCAGTGCAGCGATAAAACTTTATCATTTTTATAGCTTAACTTTTGAAGCTTAACAACATAATAGTCCTGTCACATTTACAGTAAAGGGTGTCTGTGAAAAGAGCAATGACTAAACGATAATAGTTCTTAGTCATTTTATTTGCCACAGTTTTGTCTAATATATGAAAAAAAGACTTAATTATTTTCTTGCAGGGTTAGCGTTTCAGAGTCGGGTCACAGCTAAAGTTTTTCTCAGACATGACAAAGAGATTAATGAAGAACTCTGCATCTGGTGGAAACAGATTTGATAAATGGTGCCCTTGACTGCTCTAGATCTTGAGCTGTAATTGTCTGAAGAGTGGTGCACACATGTGAGAGTCATCTTTCAGCTTTGGAGAGCTGTTGTGGGAAAAGACGCTCTCACGAGCTGGATGCCACCCATATGGCCAATCTGAGACACCCAATATGAGCTATTCACAGAAAGACTTGTGTGACAGAGTAGCAGTGAATCTCTCCAGTGTCATTTGTTGGTTTGAAAGACAATGAAAACGTGCAAAGCTGGACCATTGATCTCCAGTCGCTTAAGGTGCCTTTAGTCTGTTCTGTAACTCTGTTTTGACTGAGAGGTGATATCAGTTTGCCAGTGGGTATGTAGAATAAACGAAAACAGGTTTCACTTTGCAACGTAAGACTTTGAGGTACAGACAATGACATATTAGATCTTTAAAACAATCACAACAAAGTTGGAAAGCGCCACAGTGTAACGGGGGGTATTTTAGCATCATAAAAGACATGCTTTTTAAAAAAGCTTTTGTTAAGGTCCCACCGATGGTTGCGTGTTACCGTTGTGTTCTGTTCCTCTGAACTATGATGTTTAATAGATGTGCCGTCATCAGATTTAGCGATCGGAGTGCATCTTTTGTTTATGATGTCATTGGCAGCCGTTGGCGGCCTTGGCAGCCGTCACCAGGCTCCGCTATTCCCAGGATGCGGAGACAACAGTTGCCCTGGCAACAAAGTAAACAAATAACAGAGATGCACAGTGTTATTGGGGGGGAGTTGTGCACAGAGATGTGTCATAAATTACAGGGACCTACAGTCTTTAACTTCATGGGGGCCTGGCAAGGCTCTGGTATCTTTGATACGCTGATAAGGGCATAAAAAGTCCCTTGTGAAAAATGATTGCTATCACCGCTCACGCACAGATGGATTACTTAAGCCATGCTGCAGCTCAAAGACAGATTCTGTAGGCCACAGAAAACCATCTATTATAGCTACTAAGACAGCTGAAAAGATTCAGTGAGGTATAATGTTACCCACAGAGCCATGGTGGGTTACACTGAAGCTAAACCCTTGAAAATATGATGTATTTGTAAGAATGAACGCAAACCGTTAGCCCAACAACCTAAGAACAAACATATTGCTAAGCAAAATCTGTCCTAGCGATTAAAGTTGTTCAGACAGGTCTTTGGAAACAAACAGCAATGCTGTGTGTGACATCATGGATGTAATCTTGTGATTTCTACGCAACAGACAACAGCCTTAGTCTGTTTTAGAGAGTTTGCGTGTCTGTGTTTTTTCACATTTGTTTTGCTTCTTAGATTTTTCTTCAGTGATGTGATAACCGTAACATCATCGTGCTGTCACCATTCAGGCATTTTTTGCAGTCACAAACCACGCAAAGATTATAAAGATGGTTTTATATAAGCTGTTTATTATTGTCAGGAAACGCTACATCTGATCACAATGTTTTTCAGAAATGTATTTGTCTGTACTCACAAGTCAGCCTATTTTGTATTGTAATAACAAAAGACTGTATCGTGTTTTTGACAAGATTAGATGATGTATTAAATTGACCAGCAGGTGACAGTGTTGTACATAGATGCTAGTGATGGTCAGACTCTGATTTATAATGTACTATAGCAGAGATTTATTCCAATTGCCACAGCACATCTACTGAATAGATGAAGTTTTATAAGGATAAAGATACACTGTAAAAAAATCCACTTTTATAAAGATCCACTGTTTCTCTAATATTATAGGGGTAGTTGTTGCTACCGTATTTAATTCCATTTAATCCTATCTTTCATTTCATATTCTATCACATATTACATCAATTTTGCTGTGTGATTATGCCAAAAATCTCAGTTTTTCATTATGAAAAAATACAGAATCAGTTACCATTGATTTATTTTATTCTTTATGAAAACAACGAATAATTTTGTCTAGTTTGTTTGTCTGATTCTATTACATAATGTTAAAAACGTGCATAATAAGAATTGTAAATATTTCAAATATATTTCAAATTGCAAATATTTTTAATGTGTAACAATAATATCTTTTACTTTGTTGCTATTGTATTAGATTTATGTCACTAGACTGTCTTTGGTGCATCAAAACAACATGGAAAGTTTGTCCAAAACACAAGTGTGAATAATCACAGGCAGAAATTTCTTGTCATCCTCGCAGCTTTTGTTTAGATAACAGTTTCCACCTCATTACATTACCAGCATCTGCCGCAGTTGATTTATTATATACGGAAAGCGCATGGCTGCTGTGACCATGTCTATACATACAGATGTATAGACATACACTCATGCTATTCTCAAGAGCTTGTTTTGTCTAGATACATGCAGCCGTTGGGCCATATCAGAATTGTGTTTACTGAACTGTGAGATTGGTATAAACAGACCTGCTGAAAGCTGATAGTTGTGTTTATAGATGGTCTGAACTAGTCATTAGCTAGTCTGTGCTGATCATTATCAGGTCTGAGCAGGTAAACCAACTTGGACCAGGAACAAACCAACTATCTGCTGCTAAAGGTAGTTTATATGTTCTATTATTGTGTGTGTGTGTATGGCTGTAGGTTATATTTGCATGTAATGTTTCTTATAGGTTTTGTTTAATGGTTGAGCTTTGCATTGTTTGCAATATTTATGTCTTATATTGCAGGAACACTTTTTTGAGTATTTTGAAGGGCAGCTATGATTTTAAGCCTCACATTTTTCCATGTTGTTTAACTGATTAAAAGGCTTAGAATACGACAGACTAAATTAAACCTGAGGTTAACAAGATCGCTGTCAAAGCCTTTGACAGATTCTATTCTATAGACTTCATCAAATCACTGGTGAAACTCATGTAAGGTCTCATTCTGCAGCTTTCTGTCTTTTGCCCTCTTGGCAGGTTTATAAAAGAACACCAGTTTAGTGTTTAAAGAGCCTTTAGACACCTTTGTTTCCCCTCGTGTCTGTTCTTTCCAAATGGGATAGAAGAAAAGCTCGCTACAGTCTCTGGGCTCTCTGTGGCATGAGTTCAGATTTCTGTCAGGCCAACGCAGGACTATTCCAAGACTTAAAGTCCATTTCTGGCCGGGCCATTTGTGGAACAAGCAGATTTAGGCCCACATAAAAGAAAAATTAGCCAAAGCACTGTGGGAAAACACTTACAGAAAGACGGCTTTTGAACGCCTGATTAATTAGGAGGTTTTTACCGGCACAATCCATTTCTTATGGAAAATCGCTCAGGGGACTTGCACTGATAAAATCCGCCAATGATTTTTCATTGGCTTTTCTGTCAGAGTGTGACAACTTTATTTGTTGATATGACTGTAGGTGTAAAATAACTGAATGTCATTGTGGAGTAGAACTGAATTTATTACCACTGTCTGTTTTGAAGATCATTTTTTGTGTTTACTTTAGCAGTGTTTGGGAATGTGTGTGTCTGTCTGTCTGTGTGTGTGTCTGTGTGTGTGTCCATACTGTCCTAGTCAGTGTGGAAGTCTATTAGTAATGAGGCGTTGCATGGCTAATATTAAATGTTGTCATATTGCCACGCTGGAAGTGAGTTTCCCCTCAACACTGAATCACAGCTGAACCAAACACCCTGCAGCCCTGTTACAAAACACAGACTTTCCCACGATGTACAGCTGTGTTCTCATGTACAATACCTCTCTCTCTCTCATGTAATATCACCACGCTCACTCACATTCCTGTTCCAAGTGGACCTTTCTTTTCCACAGACACACACAAATGCATGTTTCAGCCCATACACTAAACCTGATAGGAGAAATGTTGTCTGCTCTGTTACGCTGTAAACTGTCGTAATCTTGTCTTGATCACACAGACTTGTGTTTGAAGTCAGTCAGACAGCATTGAAAGTCTTCATTAGGGTATTTTTCAGTAACATTTTAAAACTTCTACTAAACTCTTAATGACGTTTTTAAATATATGATATAGAACAAAGTTGGGTAGTCGTTTCCCGGGACGCTTCCTACATTAGCAGCCGAAACAAAAAGGCAAAGCTACTGACTGATGCCTTTGTTAAGAGAGTAGATTACCAGTTTCTTCAAGCTTAATCCCTGCCATTAGTACCACGTTCTTGTCTTACAAGTTGCTGTTGTCTGGTTCGGTCCCGCTGCACTCAACCGGTTATGCTGTATCAGTTGAGTAGTACACTTGGTTTAATGTAACAACTTTGGCTACAGGCACAGGTGTGAGATGTGGACGTCACGAAACAAGGCTCACTTTACACCTCGATGTAAAATGATGTTTGTGGCACGAGAGCGAAACACCCTGTGAGAAAAATGCTTTTGTAAGCCATTTTCAGGCAGCCATTTTGAAACAGGCGGTTCTGGCGGTGAAATGTGATTGGACGAGCTGTGTTTGAAGTCATAGCAACCGTACATACATTTTAAAATAATGCACAGTTACTTTAAATGGCTCTTAGATCACTATAGCAACACAGACATGGAC
>JBAJNP010014246.1:0-11179 GCA_036877545.1 Yasuhikotakia modesta | reverse complement strand
TTTTTTGCGGTTTTTTAAACATCTGTACGTAGAATGGAACGTTAATCGTCGATCCTAGTCGCCCTGATAAGAAGTTGGGATGCGTGGTGGCTGTGACTCCAGAAAGCTTGACAATGAGGACCTGTGAAAACCTTCAATGGCAGCTGGATTGTCAAAGTCCTGTGGTAGGAAGAATTTGTTCCTTTTTATTTACGCTGCTACGAGTGGTAGTGCAGAATACAATTTAGTTTGCTACATTAACGTTTCGGAGGTTGTAACTTTCTTTTTTTCTGTCATTACAGTTGCACTGTAAAGTCAATTTTACTGGTAAGGACTATGATACCTCCCGATTTTATGAATTTGACAATTACATATTTTTCCACTATAGGTTTTATAAACATGTTGTGTTTTTTTTTAAAGTTCTGGACCAGAGTAAATTTGCCACAGATGGAGTTTCTGGTAAATATAAAGCCTTTGTTCACCTTTGAGTTTACCTTGTTTTTATTATAATTTATCACCTAAATCTTTTGTTCTCTTTACCTTGTATTTCCAGGTGTAAGGAATATTTTGATTGGGATTGTGGTGTTGGTTGTGGTTGTGGTGATCATTATTTGGAAATACTGTACTCGTTCTGGACAAAGGTGAGTTCTTATTGCAAAGGTATGTAACATTAATGTTACTAGTGTCAACGTGAAAAAATGTATGCATATAGAACATTTCACCTCAGTCTTTCCTGTAGATTACATCATACACTGCTCAATAAATTAAAGGAACACTTTGAAAGCACAACAGATCTCAATGGGGAAAAATATCATGCTGGATAGCAATACTGATACTGACATTGTCTAGTTTGTAGAGGTCTGTGCGTCCCTCTGTGGATGTGTCTCTCCAGTCCATCACTGTCCCACCACTAAACCGGTCATGCTGAATAATGTGACAGGAAGGATAACATTCTCCACGGCTTCTCCAGACCCTTTCACATCGGTTACATGTTACATATGCTTAGGGTGAACCTGCTGTCATCTGCAAAAAGCACAGGGCGCCAGTGGTGGTCCTGTCAAATCTGGTGTTCAATGGCAAATGCCAGTTGAGCTCCACAGTGCTGAGCAGTGTGCACAAGGCCCAGTAGAGGATATTGGGTCCTCAGGCCACCCTCATGAAGTCTGTTCAGTCGGAGACATTCACACCAGTGGCCTGCTGGAGGTCAGGCACTGTTCTGGCAGTGCTCGTCTTGTTCCTCCTTGCACAAAGGAGCAGATACCGGTCCTGCTAATGGGTTCAGGACCTTCTACAGCCTTGTCCAGCTTTCCTAGAGTAACTGCCTGTCTCCTGCAATCCTCCTCTATGCTCTTGGGACTGTGAGACACAGCAAACCTTCTGGCAATGGCACATATTGATGTACATCCTGGAGGAGTTGGACTGCCTGTGCAATCTCTGTAGGGTTCAGGTATCGCCTCGTGCTACCAGTAGTGACACTGACCCTAGCCAAATGCAAATCTAGTCAGAAAACATAAGTAGGGAAAAAATGTGGCCTCCGCTTGTAAAACCATTACTGTTTTGAGGCTCGTCTTGTTGTTGCCTCTTTATTGATTTGATGCTATACTCTTATTAAAACGTGTTCCTTTTAATTTTTTTTGAGCGGTGTATATTTTTTGCCTTAGGAGTGACTTTTGTCATGTGTCTTTTCACCACAGGTTAAACTGCACACGGCAAAATGATGTTGTGTAGTAGTCAGGGTTGTTGTTTAAAGGAGTGGACTCATCAAACATCATGTAACTAGCACACTTTAAAATAACAGCTTTTATCCTGATGATTACTGATTATCATTATCATATTACTAAATACACACACACACCAACACACGCTGCATCTGTAATGAAGCTGAGGAAGCGTTGTTGGAATCCATAAGCGGTTTATTGTACAAATCCAACACGTGAAACACAGACACAAACTTAAACAGGCACAGGATAGGTCAGGCAGCTAACAGCATAAACAATGAACAGGCAATGGTCAGGGCAGGCAGATAACAATCACAGTGAGCAGGCAGGGTCAAAATAGAAAAGCAAAAAAATCCAGAGAGGTAATCAAATGTATCAGTAATGTGGGCAAACAAGATCATAACAGGTAGGCGAACATGGATAAAATGTTTATAAAAGGAAGGGAAATTTCCTGAGATTATCCACATATTATAACAGGAACATTATATTGCTCAGAGGTTGCTCTTTCATAGATCAGGAGTTTTGATGAAGTCCTCAGTTGTGTTGTAAATAAGCATTAACTCAGAAATCAGCAGACATATCTAAGAAGCAGGATATTTAAGCAAACGTTTCCATTTGATCTCCATTTAATCTCAATGTTGTCTGGGACACATATTTGAGATAATAGGCATACTTTATTGTAATCATATAGTATATACTATATGTATATACTATGCTGTCAGATAGTATACTGACAGAGGCCCCAGAACTTTAGTGGCCTTGGCTGATTTAAGATTATAGGTAAAATATCTCTACAATCAGGGCATGTATTTTAAACAACTGCTGTGGAAGCAGTTGTACACACCTACTGCATAACCAGTTAAATCTAGTCAAAACTAGTTAAATGCTGAATACGTAAGAACAGGCCTAAAATGACTAAGACTTATGAAGTGAATTAAAAAAAATCAATATACTTGCTTTGTGCAATGCTATCTTACTATTTTGAGAATGGTATATGTAAACCTGTTTACTAATAGTATTAAGATTGAAATGAATTCATAGTTTATAACTTATAAATGATGTACTCTCATCTTACATGTTAAATACATGTTTAGTAGTATGATAATGATAAACAGTAATCAGGGTATCTATCCATCTATCTATCTATTTTTTGATTAGTTAATTGAAATATTGATTACATTTAAGAGTTGATAATATAACACATGAAAAAATATACATTTAAAAATGTACATAATATACATAATATGTTAAACAATGCTCTTATAATTATCAACTGCTAGGCCTAATCATTGTCTATCTTTTGTACATCATGAGATAAAGTGAAAGTGACATATATTTGTCAATTACAGTTGCCCATAACCGAAATGTGACCTCTGCATTTAACCCATCCATGTGAGGAGTGAACACACACACACCTGGAGCAGTGGGCAGCTATCCCTGCAGCAATCGGGGGTTAGGTGCCTTGCTCAAGGGCACATCTTTCTTAACAAAAACGTGTTGTTGCAATGATAAATAATGTATTTGTGCGCTTCTGATTAAAAAATCTTAATCTTAAATCTTGATTAAAATCTGATTTAAAAAAATCTTGTCTTACTATTTTCTTTCCAAACGTAACTCACAAACAAATGAGTTTAAAGAAATCCCCAGGGTGATGTGAAAGAAGAACGTGCAACCCTGAGACGATTCTATGAGATGTCTATATCATGCTGCAAATGTCTTTGAATTTAGGTCATTTTAAAGATAATGCTAGACTTTTGAAGACTTGCCTTCCATGATATCTGGTGGTGTTGACACATGGACGTGGATGACACATGGACGTTTTACATGGAACAGACCTACACCCTGTTTTGTCACATTACTAAGAGATTTGGAGAGAGTGTTGAAAGACAACACCCAGACCTACACTTAAATCAGAGACAATAAGTGACTCTTTGACTGGTTTGTTTAGCTTTAATCAAGATCCACCAACACAAAGACCCACCTGACTCATAACTATAACAGTTTTGTTACAAAACCTGTGTCCAGTATAATCACAGCAGCTGCATGGTCAACATACCAGATTCGTACTTACTAAATAACCACAATCGTTCTCTTGCTGTGCCAAAACAACAATAATGTGAAACACACAGTGGTATAGGACATTGCATTTCTGGTAAGGCACCTGTGAAATCCCCCATCCAACCTCACATATACAGACAAAGACATCAGGTCACACCCATATAAACATAAGATGACAACATGATGATTACAAATGGTGCTTATCACCTTATAACTATTATTATTCTTTATTTGACAGGACAGCTTCAAAGTAGTTCACTTTTTAGAGATAGGATTAGAAATAGATGATCAGAAAATAAATTTAGTGTAACGATACAGTCCACAACTTTAAAAATCTTTCCGATTAAAAAAAATAAAGATCACAAATAGACACTTAACCAGTAAAGACAAGTTTCACAGAGGTGGAAAGAAAAGGGGGATAAGACAGAAATGTTGGTGATAGCCAATAAATTATGAATGACTCAGAACTCAAAAGTCCCTCCTGTAACTCAACACCGTTAGAAACTAACTTATATTTTATTGACCAAAACACATTTATTGACAGTAAGGGAATTCCCCAGCCTGCAGACACAGCAGATTCCCTCATAGTCATTGCCTGTGGCTCACTGTTACATTTTTCTCATATTTTTATTAAAGTAGCTGTATTTTTAAGTTAATATTAATTTTGAAATGTTTACATTAAAATGTTCATACTTACATGGGTAGTTTGAGGGATGGTGGCAAAATAATTATTATTGTAACGACCCGCGTCTGTTACGAGTGGGTTTTCAGATGGGCACGGCGAACTGGCGAGCGGCTACTCTGGCCGCGAGTATGTCTCCTACGTGAACACTCGTGCCCCACACGCCGCACGACCCCGAGTGTAACGGGATCCCGGCATGGCTCCTGATTAAACGACACGGACGCACTCGTACAACGAACCCGTTTATTCCACCACACCACAAACACACGTAACGCATTATAAATACAACAATAAACACAAACACACATAACAATAACAAACACAGGCGACATGACGGGAACAATCGCGGCTGGTGCTTTAACATGTTGACACCACACTCGCGATTACCCGTCATGCCCCAGGTCGCTATACTATTATCTGAATACCACAATACATTAATGTACCATGTATATAATGTCAATGTCCATGTCAATGTAATTATTTTATAAATAACAAAAATTATAATTTATTATAATTTACATTAGGCATGACGCAACATGTACGTGACGCAACAGGAAGAAAGGACTCAGGAAGGAATATCGAGCTAGGAGCGAGAAGGCGTCGTCAAGATGAGACTTTTTGTAGGTAAGATCCTTAAATGTTACTCGATAGCTGCTTATTCAGCTCTGCATCCGGTATTTTATCTAATATTTTTAGCGTTTAAAGCGAACGGCACATCCGCCACATTTCCCGGTGACTGTGCTTTAGCTGGGTTCTGTGTGAACACATTAAGCGTTTCCACGTGATACATTTACCTGTATAACATCTGTGTCAATGTTACTCTAATCCTGTTTGCACCATTTTGTTAGACGCCGCTGTAGAAAGACCCTTGAAATGTGTACCCTGGCTTGTTCTTACTTCTGCGCATACTCTGTGGTTTTTGCTTAAAATGTGTTTGCATGTTTGTTCACAAGCTATTCTAAAATATTCTGTATTGGATTTACAGTTGGATTTATATCTTAACTGTTATATATTATGTAAGACGCGCGTAGCAGTATCCAGTTTCCTGTGGAGCATAACATGCGATCTATCTTTAGTGATGTAATTTCATGGGTTTTTCCTGGTTTTGTCTAGCCTCATCTAGCCTCTATACTATACACATTATAAAAAAACCTTGGAATGAAAACGTCTTATTTTTTTAAAGGCAGTGATGTCTGGTTAATCCGCTGTAGTTTTAATGGTATGGTTATCACACAGCAGGTGTGAATTTCATGCACCCAACCCTCTTACAACATGGTGTAGTGACTAATAGTGTGAAAGTGGGTCTTACACTGTACTCAGTTTATCAAGTGACATGAATATTACTCCATACGCACAGATGTTCTTAAGAATTTTATTATAAATTAATTTCTTCTGCATGTTGTCTCATATATATTCCTAATCTGCTAACAAATGTAGCAAAAAAGCCCAAAAGCAATCAGAGACCCTTTAAGCAAAGTCAGGCGAATTTTTGTTGTGTGAACAGTGATGTAATTTAAGGTGCCAGTCCAAATATGAAAATCTTAAGATTTGATAATGGAAACCCCCAGTCACAAGGTGTCTTGGCTGAGTGCCAGTAGTTATGAGGCAATGCATCTAAACTTTAGATTCATTAATTGACTTAGTGTGACCTTCAGACAATGTCCACACAAATAAGCATTGAAACCGTGTCCAGTTGTTCTTCTGTAGTTGACTTGGAACAGAATGAATGATGACCTTATTATTTTTTTTATACAGTCTAATATCCTGTTACACTCCCCCTAGCAACAGCTGCCTCTTGTCATGGTAATGTTTTAAGTGTTGTGAAGGAATTTGTGCATTTCACTACTTAAAAAAACACTTGGTAGGCCACAAATGTCCCTCATCTGAAGTGGTTTTGCAGGAAGAGGTGCACCACAAATAACTCTGTAACAGTGTGCCAGTGTGTCACAATTAAATTTATTCATTTGGCAGGCGCTTTTTTACAAAGTGACTTACAATGAATTCAAGTATATATATTTTTTCCAGTACTTGTGTTTTCTGGGTTCAACTTCACAACCTATGTGAAGGTCTACCAGTTGAGCTACAGGAACAAAATAACTCTATTAGTCAATAATTGTTTACAATCACAGCTACAGTAGTTTGTTTAAAAATGTAATCCCAATTAAAATCCAAATGAGCTTCTTTAAGCCTACAGACATAGTATTTAGCAGGTGTTTAATCTGTTTTGCATTACGCTGCTGTTAGAACAGGCTTTATAAGTTGTAGCTGTGTAAATACCTTGCAGATACTCCTCATGATGCTGCTTATGTTAAATCCTGATCTGTAATCCCCTTCTTAGCCTGTGTAAACTTGTTAAAGTACATGGGTGTGTGCACAAGCATGTGTGTTTGATCTGAACAGAATTTAAGTTGTTAAGCAGAAGTTGATTGTAAATGTTCTCTCTTATAGCGGCCATCCTGGCGTGTGCTTTTCTGCAGACATCAGGATTCCCCAATGACTTGAAGTGTATAGGGAGTCGACAGAACGAAGAAATCCAATATAGAATATTACCTGACATCACCAGGGAAATCTACTCCTGTGATATCCAGTGGATTTGCGATGTAATAGTTTTAATTGACTTAAACTGCTCCTACATAGAGTTAATGAAACTGTATATATCTAATGAAAAAATTCATGAATTGTTTAATTCTGCCCTTTCATCATTATTCCTTCTGGTCTCTTTTGTGATCAGGAAAGAGTGGTAGGCTTGTATAACGGCAATGGAAATACAAAATATATATTGCCAATAATAAATGCCACAGCAAGCACAGCCTCTATGGTGAATACCACTGGTAAACTTGAATATAATCTCATCTGCCCTGACATCAGTGTAAGTTTATTATTTTTATTCACTTTGCATCATATTAACACCAGGAGCAGAACTGACATTAAATTGACACGTTGTTATTTGTATTGCAGGTCAACAGAAGACTGACATGCTCTTGTGAGTTTCATTGATTCATTGATTTTTAAAGTCTGTTAAGAGTCTACAGTCCACAGAAGCGCATTTCAACTGGTTTTACATTAAGCCCTTAGATTTTACAGTCTATTAGAGAACCCAAAATATCAATCAAATGTTGAAATCAATCACTTATCTGTGTTATTATTTTCATTGTTATTGCTCATAGTATGTATTAAGCCACACAGAGTAAGTAAATATAACAAGTAAATCCATATTTAATGGTGTTTTAAATGGAATTTAATATTGCTGAGGATAAGGGCATGTCAGGACATGCCCAAGATGGCATCTGCCATTTGACTTCTACCAACTGAGAAGTGGATGTAAATTTTTTTGCTTCAAGCAACAAATGATATGAAAGATGATTTTCCTCTCTTGAGTAAATATGAACAAGTCAAATTGTGCTTTTCTAACTGTACAATGATTTGTTTCTGTGCAGTTTTATTTGCCCAAGCATTGCTTTTCCTTGTTTGAGGTCCCATCCAAACAGACCTACTAGCTGTTTCAGGAGCACAACCCACCAGTTGAGAACTACTGGTCTACAGTACAAAAATACATAATGATTTTGGTTGTTGTCAGCAGATTTAGCACCCCACTGTACAGCTACATGTGAGCCCCCACCAGAGCCCCCATCAGAGCCATCGGCAAACCAAACAGATGGTACTGTAACCATTATAAAGTATTTACCTTTTGATAACTCGTTTCACTTTGCTTGTCACTGCAGTGGATTTTACTCAAACTTTACACATCCTATTTATAATCTTTCTCTGTTCTGTTTATTTCAGAAGGTTTTCCTACATGGTGGATCGCTTTAGTTGTTATTGCAGGGTTTGTGTTTGCCTGTGGGATTCTGATCCTTGTGTACAAGCTAATTAAAAACAGGTGAATTACTTCAATGAAATGCTCATTAGTCATGTACAGTGTTTGTAGATACAGTGGCATGATTTATTCATCTTTATAGTATTTGAATAATAAGGAATATGATTTTGTTTTCCAATTTTTTGCGTGCAGGTATGATGGTGTTAGTACTGAAGAACCTGCTTGATCGTGGTATGTAACATCAGTTGTGTTTTCTATTACAGTTATGATGTGTGTAAAATAATTATCATAAAGGTTATTAGGTAAAGTGTATGGGTTTGTGGCAAACATGCAAAGAGTCGCACATACATACCTGTACTGTACATATGTGCATACATAAGCATTTCACTGCATATCATACTTGTACACATACTGTGTGATAATGTATGACACAACATTTTTTATTTTATTTGAATTTGACATACATGCATACATACATGCAAGCAAATACAGCTACAGTATTTGTGTCAATCTACATTTATTTGACCTTTAGTGGTCCTTTGGGGTCAATGTGAATCAAGCAAAGTCTTTCCTTGCAGAAATATGTCACGTTCTTCAGTATAGTTAAAACTGATTCACAGATGCACATTGACAGTTTGACGCTGGTATGTCTCTCCAGCTGGTATGTCTCTTCTACCATTTCATGGCTCCACCAATGCATTCATTACTATGATTGCTATTTGGGGTTCAAAGCATTGCTCTGATATACAGTATAAGGTCACGTCCTTGAAAATGATGAATAATGTAATCAGGTCTACAGGATGTTGTAGGACAGTGTGTGTGGCTTTTTGCAGATTTAAAAGTATTATTTCTTTATGTTGTGTACAAACAGCTTTGACTAGCAGTTTATTGAAGTTTATTGTTTATTGTGTTGCTTTTTACCTAAAAGGACTTTGTATATGAATTTTTTTTCCTACAGGTTAAAAGACTCTGCCTAGGCACTTCTTCTAAGCTTTATTCTTTTCTTTTTTTTGTACTTTTCATCATGTAGCAATAGCTCTGTTAACTGTTCAGCTTATTCAAATGTTACCATGACTGCCTTCCAGAACATAAACTAGAATGAAATAGCACATGATTTATAAAGCTTGTTACCTATGCTACTACATGTAATGCACTTACAATATAGTGACATGATCTTTATTTATTTATTTATTTTGGATATAACTGTAAATTATATAACTTATGTTATTACAATGGTATTGTTAACGTTACTTAAGAATATGAGAATATGTAAGGAAAATATAATTCTCCAATGTGTAGTTAATAGGTGGGTGGAATGGCACTTAGTGGACACACAGTTCCTGAGTTTGCGTCTGTGTGTAAAGTATACTGTACATACAGTGTGATATTGTGGAGGCAATACAGCTGTACAATCAAAGCAAGTATTTTAAATAGCTGCTGTGGAAGCAGAATACAGTAAAATAAGTACACACCTATGCATTATTCACTCAGATCCACTCGGCCTGTGCCGCTGGTATAAGAACACCAGGTGTTGTAATGTTGTTGTAAAAAAAATGAATGTAAGGTGCATCTTGGACCAATGTTTTTTTTTAGTATGCAAAATGAACTGAGATGATCACTATGTGCCATATTGAATAAGAATATATAAATGATGATGAAGGTGGTCTGTTTTAATTCAAAATCAATTAAATATATTTATAGAAATAATTTAATAGTAATAAATTGTAACGGAAAACAAATATTTATATATATATATAAGGATTGCAATAATTATAATAGTAATAATGTTATATATTGTTATATATTTTATTTTAATATATAATACATACTATGTGTAGTAGTATATATATATAAATGTATGCTTAACACCAAAGCTCATGCTTTGCTGGTCCAAAATAGGCTGTTTGTTATAGACATTATTCCTTTAACTTACTGTACAACTGTACAGTATTTATTTAATCACTTTGCCTTTGCGAACTAGGTGCTGTCTTACTGATTGATTTCAAAGCTTAAAGTCACTTTAATGTCTACTTGTTTTATTTCTGTATGTGTGTAGAATTTGAACTGGCAAAAGTGTTGATCTGCCACATTGTTAATTTTGAGTTGATCTTGTTTGATATTAACATGCTAAGAATCATTAGTTACTTGTCCATGGCCATTCAGCTAAACCAGGATGTGGTTAGCAACTATTCTCTACCCATTCTCCAAGACAACACATGTCATCTCAGGACACAGGACATCAGCATTCAGGCACACCCAACCCGTCTGTGAAAAATGGGGGTTTCATTGTGCATTGTGATTTAATGTGTGTGCTGAAAGGCCTTTGCAATAGGCATGTGCCAAGTAACTTGTTTATAGTCTCTATTACTGAAATATATATGGTAAATATAAAAATATATCATAGAATTTTTAATGTTTAGAACTGAAATAAAAATAGATGAGTAAAACTGTTTGGTGTTCTGTGGTAAATAACCAATTAGCAAACATCTTTATAAATGTGTTTGTTCTCAGTTTCAGTTGTCTATTCAGTTAAAAATAAACAAACAAAATCTCACACAAATGCATATTCAGTCACATTTTATTAATGTTGTAGTAGCAGTGTACAGAACAACAGCCACCAGACTGTTTGTTGGAACAGAACACTGTGAAGACTTCTATGGCCACCTCAAACAGTCACCCATCTGCAACCATCTTCATTTAGTCTTAAGGAACTTGCAACTGCACTCGCATGTTCTCCACCTAGGCTCCCAGTTCCTCTATGTCCACTCTGGTCAAACGCTTTGGTTTATTCCGCATGCATAATTATATATAACAAGAATAGTTGTTGTTTTATTTGTATTTTGTACGACGTTATCAATCCCAAGCATTGTATAAAGTCGCAACTGATAGACAGAACAGAACACACAGAAGTGAAGGAAACGCGTG
>JBAJNP010014245.1:0-11179 GCA_036877545.1 Yasuhikotakia modesta | reverse complement strand
TCTAAATTGAAAGTATATATAATCTTTGTCTAAGCTTAAACAACATGGCTACATTGCCCTTCAATAAGTTCAAATAAGTTCACCAAACAACTATATCCACTCCAGATTGTCCTTAGAACTTCTGTTCTTCCACCATCCAAACCATCCAAGATGTTTAACGCGTTTTAAGATGTTGTGGAGGTATGTTCTCACCAGCTCGGTGATCATAGTAGGCCACAGTGAGGTCAGATGTTGGGGAGACATGCGCAGCAGCAGAACTCTGAAGAAGAGAAAGACCTGAGCATGCAGGATGGGCACCTGAGGAAGTCGCAGGCTCTCCACAAGACGCTCTGAAACCACATCAACCCATGTTGGATGGTTAACATCATTAAAGCTTGTTTTGTATCGGGGAACCAGTTTTAGCTATTGCTTATTTGCTGATATGAGAACATCTACCTTGAATATCAGGCAGGTACTTCTGGTACTGGTCCACCTCACTGCTGTAGATGGTGAAGGCCAGTCGTTTGAGCAACATGGCTCTTTGCTCAAGCTCTGCATCACGATTGGTGAAAAGACTCAGAGAGCTGCTCTGGGCCACGGCAACACGTGCTGTATGTAGACACACATTACCAACATTTAGACACAGAGTTCCTCTTTAAAACACTCCCCAGCCCCACACAAACATCAGCTCTACGATGATGACAGAACACAAGAATGTTTAGCAAAAAGCAGGACTCACTCATCAGGTCTCTGAAAGTGGTTTTGTCATGAGTCATCAGATGGTCTATAATCGCTCTCCAGCTGAGACAAAGAAAGACAGAGATGTAGTCAACTGGGGTCACGCCACTGCGTCCAAACCACAACAAAGGAGACGCACAGTACATGATGTCACTCACTGGCTAACACATGAACAGTCCATCTGGAAGAACGTGTGGTCCATAAACAGGTCAAATGCTTCTTTCTTCCAGGCTCTACGCGTGTACTGATACCCGCTGAGGCTGCTCAAGAGCTGTATGCATGCACGGTAACTGGGGGCATTGTGTGCACTGGTGGCAAGAACGAAACTGAGAATAAGTTCCTAATTCTGCAACTGCACAAATGTTGGTGCAGATTTACTACAACATCCTAGCAAGATGCGATTCCTTGGGTAAGAGAAGTACCTGTGGTTGCGCAGGTAGGGCACCACATAATGCATAAGGTTGACCAGAAGAGGAATCACTCTCTCCTTCTCATCGCTGTAGAAGACCATATCTAACAGATGAGCCAGCACCTGCAGCAATTAAAGCATTAATGCAAACAAACACGATCATATTATCACTAATTTAAGCCATGCAACACAGCAAGAACAGACAAAGTGCAGAGAGGGCATGTGTTGTGAAAGTGGTTGAAGATAAGTTGAAATGGAAATTTTGAACTTTTGGTTTGCATGCAGCTTTGAAAATGTCAAATTCTTGGCCATCAAACTGACAGGTTAGCTGCACTGGCTAGCTGCACTGGCTAGCTGCATTAGGAGTTGCAGGTGTAAAGCCGTGGAGACGTGCGAGACATTCAGTGTTTACCTCTGCCAGCAACGTCAGGGCGTGAACGCTGTACACAGATGGAGTGAAGCTGGAGGCCTCCATCACTGTGAGCATTAGATCTGAAACGCACATACTGTTAGTGAGCGACTCTCCGTATGCTTATGCTGCATCTACACAGACACTGTCACTGACCTTCTACATCTGCCTCCAGAGTGGAACCCTCCACCATGATCTGAGGAGAAGGTTTGACCTCCAGGTTTCTTCTCAGCCATGTGGTCTGTTCTAAAGAAGAGCCAGCGATGGTGCCAATGGCCTCCACGATCTTATGGGTCACATCCTTGGGGAACATGACAGTTTTTTTGTCACAATGTCTCGTGATATTGTCACATATGGTCACAAAGAACCTTTACAGGAAGTACTGCGATGGTACCATAGTTACGTGATGATGTCATATGATAATGCCATGGAAATACAGTTCTGTATCTTTTCTATCACCAAATGGTAGTGACCATCCAAATGTGGTAATATCATGGTACGACCTCAGTAATTGTTGAAGAAAAGATCACCTGCAGCTCTCGCTGGTCCTTCTTGCTCTCCAGGGTGGGATTCTTGAGGATAAACTCATTCAGAACGCTAAAGAATTAAAACACATCTAATGCTAAATTTAATCCCAACACAGGAACAATAAACTTAAAATGACTAGCATGTTAGGAGCTGTGAGAACGTTCATACCCAAGTATGAGGAACTGTCCAGGAGCTGGCAAGCTGAGCTGCACTGAGTCCTTCAGCAAAGTCAAGAGTGACGGCCAGCTATCAACCAGACTGGACACCGGAATCCTGCAGGAGATACAAACTCAAGTAAATATGCAGAAAATACGCTAATTTAATTATAGATGGTTGAGTCACTCACCTCTGGACATAGGCATAAAAGAACTGAAGCATGCAGACTTCCAGAGAAAGATGCTTCTGCGAAATGAAGAAATGACAAAGTCTTAAATCTGCAAACCCAACTTCAGCTGAAAACTATTTGTAATTCCTAAATGATCAAGCCTGTGCTATACTAGGAACGAAGCACAGATCATTGCTAGACCTGACAGTACCTTCTCTTTTGCGATGGCCGGTGGTTGTTTGAGGACTTCCTTCACTGTCTGGATTACGGTCTCTGTTCGCATGGCGCTTACAGAACGAACAAGTTCTACCAGCAGAAGCTGTTCCTCACTGGCCGTGGGGATCACCTAAAACACAACCAAACAAACCATCTGGCTTTTAGTTTCTCAAGAATCTCAAGATTCATGATGCTAAAGATGATGTTGTTTTTGGAGATGTTTGTACCTTGTTCCTGGCTGGAGTTTTAGCTTGCTTTCTTTCATTCCACACGTACGCAATAGCAGCCATGAAGTGAGCACCATGATTCATGGAGATCGGGCCCAAGAGTTCTAGGATTTGCTGCTTGAGATTCTGTGAACCAGTAAAATCAATTCAAGTAAACAATGAATATGATCTACAAGGGAGGATCCAAGATGGTCCAGCTTAACTATAGCAAAGTTGAAGTTCCACTGCTATGAATGGCAGAAGGTGCATCGGCCAAAATAGGTCTGCTTTAGTAGCCTCGCCTTCTAGTAAAATGAGCCAATCAAAAAACACTGAACAGCAACATTCTCTGGGGAAGGGGCACTGTAAAGAGTGCTGCAAGCACAATTGGAGCTTAAGAAACTGAACTTATGCTACAGATGATGTCAAGTATAATAGTTAGAAACAAACTATTTTTGTTTAATTGTGGCCATAGCCAGTGATTTTACATGGCCGTCAAGTGCAGAGACTTCTTTAAAGGGACTACCAAACAAACATCCAATCTTTCTGTAGTACCTTTGTGGATCCTAAGTTGATGTTGGAGGAACAGCAGGCGGAGGCCATAGCCGGCCTGTCGGAGGTGTCAACAAGATACAGGACTCCCCACAGCAGACTCACGGAGGACATGATGGTGTGCAAGATGGACAGAATTCCAGCCCGGGCCTCTGCAAGGTGTTTCTGATCCACATTTGCTTGAAGCTGAGGGATACAAATCATCGAAGAACATTCTTGAACCTTTACATAATTGGTTAATAGTTAAAAATGAAACAATGGTCTGATGAAGAGTCTACATGGATTGGAGGATGCTGTGGGCTGCTACACAAACATGGCTGACTAGCTACCTCACCTGATGATATTGTGAAGTTGGGTCAAGCAAACAGTAATGGATAATGGCTGTCATTCCTTCCAGTAGAGTCAAAATCAGGTCCGGGGGAATACACAGTGCCATCCACTGGGGCCTGAGAAAGTGATACACAATTGATAATTCTTGAAAAATGCCTTTAGTAGCCCATTGACAAGCAACAACTGAGCAATCTGTTTATGGTCAATGGTGCCATCTTGTGGATGTACATAAACCACCACATGACTGTAAAGGAATAGTTCACCCAATACTCACCCTCATATAATTTTTGTCATACAATTTTGGAGATATTTTGAGAAATGTCTCAGTTGTTTTGTGTTTATACAATGAAAGTCATTTCCACTGTTATTTGGTTACCAACAAACATCAAAATATCTTCTATTAAGTTATGCTGGTTTGGAAAAGAGGGGGTGAGTAAATGTTGGAAGAATGTTTATTTTGGGGTGAACTATCCCTTTAGGCAAAACAATGTTTTGATTTGTTTATCTGCATTGACAATTTAAAGATCCAGCTTCCAAAATGACTTTATTTCAGTGTTACACAAAAGAAGCAAACCTGTACCTGGTGTCTGTGAGGCCTGTCTCATAGCGGTATTGCTGTATGAGGTTGTCAAGGTTTTTGCACAGCTGCAGAGTAACAGAAGCAACAACTCGCCGCAGAACTTTGCCCATGTAGGGCAGAGTGGCTGTGATGAGGCAGATCCACTGTGGATGCATTTTACAGGCGTGGTGCTGATGCAGAGCCCGGATCACCGCACACAGAAACATGCCCTGCGCTGTGATAGGCTGCCCATGCAGGTACTGCAGAGAAGTCATTGGTTGTTGAGGATTGACATGCTCTACCTCACCTCCAATCAGCTCAAACCCAGCCCCGGGCCCGTTGGGTCCTCCAACAGACCCAGAAGACCCTGGACCTCCTTCTCCAACCTCATCCAATGGGATCATCACGCGGTGCTCCAACACCACCAGGCTCTGCAAAAGGCGCAGTAGTTGCGACTGTATGGAGCTGCAGCTGTCCAGCTGGTCTTCTGACAGATTGATGACGCTGTCCTCTGAAAGGCCTTCTTCTACTGCAGCCACATTGGTGCCTCGTACACAGTGTTCGTGCCACTTCTGCACACTAAAGATGGTGGAAAGCAAACAGTGTAGCACTACTTTCTGCACTTTGCATTTGGAAAGCACGTCACAAATAAAACTGGCAAAACCCTTGGCCGAGCCACCGGTGACCTTGGAAAGCTCATTGAAGAGAAGCGTCAACACCTCCACGCTGGTCAGCTGCATGGCATGGTTGCCAGCCAGGTCTTGTGATGTGGCGGCCACATGGGCTGAGTAATAGCTGCGTAGAAAATATAGGCAAAGGGAAATTATGATCTCCAGGAACATGGCACTTCGGAACGAGTGTGAGTGTGAGTCCTGCGGGATGGGGCAGTAGAAGTCCTTGCCCATGACGGAGACACGATGGCGTGCTAGCAGGTTCTGCAGAAGAGAGAGATGTGGCGTGTATGTGTTGTTGATGCTGGTGGTGGAGATGGCGCTCACAAACCCTGCTGGTAACGCACGAAGCATGGCTGCAATGGCCGAGAGCGCATGCAGAGTACGAGAGGAATCATACAGCTGAAGATACAGCAAAACATGCTGGTACAAGGGATGGATGTTAAACCGGGCGGGTGACCCAGATGTGCAAGATCCACCTGTCCCACCAGCACCACCACTGGGAGACCCAACATCACTTTCAATCTCAGACACTTCTCCTTCACCACAGCTGTACCAGTTCTCCAAGTCCAGACTGTCCCCAAAGAAGATGCTAGGCGGACGAGTTTTCTCTGCCTGGTTGGTCTTGCGCCTCTCTTCATCTTTTTTCTTGATCTTCTTGATTTTGGGCTTGGCTCCTGGCGATTTATCCACCAGCCGCTCCATAATCTTGCCCTTAAGGCTGAGCTGGGTGCTGCTATGGCTGCGTTTACGTTGTGGGTCATCAACTTGGAGGTTCTGCTCAGTGGTACCATTGCCACCACTGTCTGGAAGAGTAATGATCGAAGGGGAGGAGCTATGGCGAGCAATGCCTTCCTGATGCTGCACCTCCCCTGCAGCATCAACTGAGGCCACAGCCAGGAACTCCAAGGTTCCTCCTGCAACTAGTTCTGGGAGCGTTCTGGGCTGGTTGTTGGAGAAGGAGGTCAGAGTGATGCATGGCCCAGCAGACATATCTGTGGAAGAGTTGGAGCTATCAGAATCTGTCTGAGGCCAGGCCTCAGGAGATGATGGTGTCTCAGTAGACCCTTTCTCCACCATTTCCACCACCCTATCCACTAGCTCAGAGAGTACTGAAGATATGGTCTTGTGTAGACACTCTTTCTCCATCGAAGACTGACAGAGGACATGATCACAAATATTAACAGCACTACCATCTCCGTCTGGTTCATCAAAGCTGCCATTGTCCACAGTGGACGTCTGAGAGCCACTTGAATCTGAGCTCTCGTGCTTCTCCTGCTGATCCGGAGGTTGATATTCACCACAGAGCTGCAGGTTCTCACTGCTAAAGCTCAAGATTGAAAGGCTGTCACTTAAAGGGTTAACCGTCAGGCTGAAGGGTTCCATATCGTCCAATGGGAGACCTCTGCCACACATCTGAACATCTCTGTGGCTACTGATCTGGCCATAATCTACAGAACATGAAAAAATGTTCATTAACATGTATTTGTAGCTCTAAAGGATAAAGAAACAAAAGATAAGAAATCCATTTTAAAATGCAAAAAAAACCTCTTACTTTCAGTATTGCTCACGTCCCTCATGTAAATTGGGTCAGAGGGCTCATGTTCTGCTGGGTTGGGGAAGGCCGGTGTCAGGTGACGCTGTGCTTGGACACGCTGGATGGACACACGGTGGGTTTTAGGGTGCAACAGCAAAAGCAGCAGAGGTTCGAGAACCCGAGCAATATCGTGTCTCTGCAAAACCTGGTTCAGCCAGGCCCGTCCGACAGCACTCACAGAACCATCCCACAAACTGAGACTATCTAACATGATAAAAAGAGACCTACAAGAGCAGGGAGGTAGAGAATCGTAAAAGATCAACAGATGCTGATGTTTAGTTTTGCTTTATTTGATTTTATTTACCACAGAAGAAAGTGCCGTTACCTGTCAAAGGTGCGATTGAACGGGGAGGATTTGGTGATGTTAAGGTCTCTGGTGAGGTGCCAAAGAACAGAGAATTTTACATGGGCCTCCAAACGTATTCTCTGAAACAGAATTTGGTAAGACAAGATGTGAAAAATATCTCTGTCTGTGTATATATGTGCACTTCTTCGCCACTATACAACATGCATATATCAGCCAACAATTTTAGGTTGCAAGAAGGTTTCCTTAATGTAAAGTAACAAAAATGTTAAAAATGTTATTTTGATGTAATATATAAAATTAATGTAATATATAACATTAGAAAACTTCTACTAATGTTACTGCAAGGACGTTTTTGACAGAGAGAACTTTTGGAGAACATTGGCTAACATTCTAAAAACATTCCTGTTAGCTGAGGTGTGACTGACCTTGTCTCGATGCATAAGCTGCTGGCTAATGACATCTTCACAGATGCTGGGGGAGGGAGCCAGGTTGTGAAGCTGATAAAAGAGCTCCACACCGCGCTTGTGATGCTGAGGAGTCTCCTCTCCCAACTGCCCCCATAAGATAAGAGCTACGTGCTACAAGGTAGAAGCGAGATGGTGCTCAAGATTAAAGAAGGGGCTAAAACAATGAAAAACGAATATGTGAAGGAAATTCAAACCTTAAAGAAATCTGTTTTCTCCGCGATGTACTTTAGGATGCCCGGCGTGAGGGGCGGTCGAATCACCACAGCAACACGCCCTTGGCTTGGACTCATTGGCTGGTCCAAGTCTGGACTGGCCACGCGCTCGGCGGTCACCATGGCGACCGATTGTGTAAGGCCGACAAGGTCCATGACAAGGGAGATGGCCACCGATTGGATGGTAAAATCAGCAGTTGAACAGCAGGCGTCCATCAGAGTTTGAAGCCACACCGCTGGCTGAACAATCTCGTCTGTTGGAGAAGCATTCATACAATGCGAATGTGTGTCACAGAAAGATTTATACATCAATCCTGTGTTTATTATAGCATTAACTGAATTTTCTTATGCATGTGTAAACCACAGCCAGTACAAACTGTATATTTAAAACTTTTTTTAATTTAACACCAGGCTTGGTAACAATGGAGAAAGTTGCCCCTCATCTGGGGTACGTAGGCAGGGCAACTTTATCCAGTTGAAACTCATTGCAATACTTCATTTAGCAGTTATGTTTTGCCAAAGTGACTTTGTTAATGAAGCACCACATTGTTATGCGCTAGCCCCACTCATTACAAAACCCTGTGCTAATGTAGACATAAATATGTGATGGTATGTTGGAATAAAAAATGAATTAAACTAAAAAATCAGTAGCTGGTAACGTTTTACCTGCTTGCTCCTCACGGGTGGGTGAGGACTTCAGGTTACCCTCAGCGATGTAGACTGGAAAACTGGAGCACTCAAGGTAAAGCTGACAGGCAGCTGTAAATGCAGCCACGCAGTCCTTCTGCTCAGAAGATATCTGCTCCTCAAAACCTGTTCTTCTCTTCTCAGCTACCGTAAGAGTGTCCATCTCACCACTGCAGATCTTCCCTGCCTCTACAGGACCTCCTGGTGTGATGTAAAGCTTCACCAGAAGAGAAAGAAACTGCTGGAAGTGTTCAAGGCAGCACTGCATCACCGGCTTGTCTTGGGTTTTGCTGTGGGCAGAACTACTGAGTTTGGGTTTAGGTTGGACAGGTGCATCTTCAGGGCTGGATGCGTCGTCCTCCGGGTGCTGCGAGTTATCAGACGACTCCCCGCATTCATCCTGGTACTGGATGAAGTCTGTGAATCCACTCTCTGAAGATCTGCTGCTTGAGGGGTTCTCACCATCTTCAAACACATCTGTGCTTCCAGGAACTTCCAGGGTGACTGGTAGTGTCTGAAATAGGGCAGGAAATAGTGGAAAACATTTAGAGAATTTATTTATAGTATGGCAAACAAAAAATATCTCCTGACACCACTGTGTAGGACATAATCAAAATCTTGATTTATCATCATTTTAATACAGACAGCATTGCTTGTCAAAGCAGAACACATCTTGTCCATCACACAGGTTAGGCAGTCCTATCATCTTTCAAATGTGGCCCTTTCTATCAAGCTGTGGATTGGCTACAAGAAAATTATTCAGACTTCCACAACTCAGTGGTTTTGATCACAGAACCATAATGCACCCCAGAGCCAGACTCAAGTGGCAGACAGTGTGCCGCATGAGCCCCACAGGGGCAAATACAGTATCCTGGGGTTGGAAGCTATTTTCACCTGAGTTGAGATGACAGACAGCTTAGTTCCCTTTAGAGAGACAGGAACTCAGCTGTGCATGAATGTATCGCCTCTTTTCCCTCTCCTGATAATGTCCTGTCACCATCAAGGGAGTCTGTCATAAATTCTATCATGCTACGCTTACAGCAGACAAATAGTTTCTGTCAGGTGGAGAACAGGCCATGGCACAAATACCCCCACAAACATGAATGTAGACCCTGGCTCCTTCTGTCTGGACTCAGACAGACTGTGGACATGTACAGAGAGACATACACACACTATCAAGCAAAACGTGGTTGTTTCCAGGCCAGTGCTTGTACAACAAACAGGCCATTTTGGCTTGTCTAACAGACTATTACTGTAGTGACACATAATTGCCTTCAGAGACATTTCAAGTTGACACAGTACTATTGACACTGGCAGTCAGATAAAGTCAGGGACGAAAATACACGTTTTATCTCTAACTCTGAACAACTAGGTCAAGTTATTGTTTAATCTTTACTTTACATTCCCAACATGGAATAACTAAACACATTAAAAAACAAGGCAAAGATGAAGAGCTTTTGTGTGTTAGAAAGGCACAATAAACTGACTATGAATTGGTGCCAATGTGTTTCCCTAGATAACTTTCCTAAATATCACAGCATTTAAATAAAAAAAACAGCCAATAAAAGAGAAATTCATTTACTGAAAGATGCTTTTATATTGATTTGTGCTGGTGAAATATTTTGGGTCCGAGCATAAAAAAAATAATTAAGATGCATTCTAGATGCTTCAATCACAACTTTTAAGTTAAAATCTAAATTTTGCCTCTCTATCGCCATCTCTGTTTGAAACAAAAAAGCACAGGTTACTTTATAAACTTCCTTTACATATTTTGAAGACAAATAAAGCCAACAGGACATTTGCTGGGAAATTTGCCCTAACAGTTCAAATGATAAATTATTATAAATTATAAATAATCGTTGTGAACTGGTGTAAGGTAAGAGCACTATTTTATACATGGGTATGTTATGTACTTACTCAATAACTGATATTTGCTCATTCTTAATACAAAAAAAGTTATTATTAAACAAAAAATAATTAAAGGATTTGAATCAGTTGATTGTTATGTGGTTGTTCTCACCCTTTTCTCTTCTCTGTCTCTAGCTAAAGGGTTGGTGGTGGCTGAGGACGAGCCGGGGGGCAGGGCGAGGGGGGACACCAGGGGGGGCTGGACTTTGCTAAGAATCTTTGAGCAGAGGCGCAGACAGTAGGTGAGCTCTCGCAGAGCCAGAGCCTGCAGGTGTGCAGTAACAGCAGAAACCATCCGCAGCAACAGCTGAGGTAAATGCTCCGTCTGGATTTCTATGTACGTCTCCTACAGACAAAAAGAGACATTTAAGAGAAATAAAGTCTCTGAAATGCAGTCAGTACTAACTGCACATTAATATTAAAATTTGAAAACAAATTATCAACAAAAATGACTATATAAAGAGTGAAATAAAAGGAATGCAAGTGAAACAAGCCTAAGATTTAAAGAACTGATGAGCAGTTTGGCAAGACTACAGTCAAACCTTCCACAACATCCACAAATAAACACAAATAATGGCTTGCTTGACATTTAAAATGGATTATATTAAATAAATGGATTGACTAACATTTTGGAAATATTGTTTTTACCGATCAATTTTTATTTTGTATTATGTTTAATTTCTATTACTTCTGACTTTTTATTTGGAATATTTTGAATGCTTATTTTAGATCATCTAAAATTTGTATTACTTTATTTAACTATTTTAAATATTAATTGTGTGCTACATAATAATGTACAAGCATACAATTTACTAGAAAGTACAATGGATGTTTCCGGAAAGGTTGCCAAACCTCAGTGAGGTGCAGTGAGGTAACGAGGCAAGAATGAGGAGTACCGTACCTGGCAGATAACCCTCATGCTTCTAGTCGGCTTGAGGAAGAGAAAGAGAGAGCAGAGATTTTCAACAGACAGAAGCAAGCAGAGCAGAGGCCAGAAAACACACTTTAAAAACAGACTGATCAGTGTTAAAGAAACTCTGACAATCTGAAGATTTCACAAACTTTCATCCACACACACA
>JBAJNP010014244.1:0-11180 GCA_036877545.1 Yasuhikotakia modesta | reverse complement strand
ATAAATGTATAAATGATAAATGTAATGATATAAATGATATTAATGTATAAATGTAATGAAATTAAAGCCATCTAATCGTGATCGGTTTTTAGCGTCGCTATTAGACGTCATCACGTCGGACCAATGAGGACGAGCTCCGCCACAACATGGCCGCCTCCAGGTTGCCACCAGCAGCTCTGACGCTCAACCAGGTAAATCCTCATGAAAGAGACTTAAATGCGGCATCTCTGCACGTCTCGCATCAGCCCGGAATCATGTGTTGATTTCCACACTAAATAACTTCAGTGAGAGTTATTCGTGCGTCCGTCTGCTGCGCGCGTCATTGGTGGTGTGTGCGCATGCGCCAGACGTGCGCATTTGGCACAGGCACACGTTTAATCTCTGGGATCGAACCCACAACCTTTGCGGTGTTAACGCAAAGCTCTACCAGCCTACTGCAGGAAGGCTGGTTTAATCTGTTTATCTCGGTCAGCGATTATTACTTTTATTAAAATATTCTCATAACATCATTATTTTGTCACTCGGCTGTTTGTGGTTGCTAAGCAACAGACCGTCTTCCTCAGAGGGTTTGGGCATCTATAACCCTGAACGTTTCAATGCATCATTGAACTACTTTAATACTGAACGTTCATCAGCCATAAACGCGACGCAGGTAACGGAGGTGAAGCCTGATACAGGACCTACATCACATCTACACAACGCCTGTGGTCTTGTGTTGTTACTCGAGTTTTTACAGGTACCGGCCAGAGAAGAGCTCAGGAGAGTCATAGATGAATGAAATACTTCTGAGCTATTTTGCCTTTACCCTGAAATCTAGTTTTCTCTCATCTAGGAGAAGAAATCTGCGCCTTAAATGAGTCCTGTTTCTCATGTTTATGGGTCAGTTGTGTAGGTAGTGGGTTCATTCATTGTTGATCTGCTCAGGATGCTGTGAGGATGATGATCACTCAAGCACACAATCACCTGGAAGATTGAAGAAGATCTCTGGCTGTATATCAGCTCCACTCCTGCAGAGGTTTCAGCTGGAACATTTTCTACAGACACAAAAATGTAAAAAAATACATTTTTTGTATATTTATGTTTGCATATATGTATGTAATAATACCTATGTATTATTTTCTTTCTTTTCTTCAGTTATTTATGTAATAAAACATAATGTATTATTTTACATAATGTATGTACATGTTTATAATTTTGCTTAGTCAAATATTATTAGTCAAAACTTGACCAAGAATCGTGCCACACAGATCAAAGAACAGCTATTTAAAATACCTGACAGGACACAGAACGACACATTTTCTGGGTAGTAAATTAACCTTTTAAGTCTGTTTTGGCCGTGCAAGAGATGACCAGGAGTTTTAGTTCTCTGTGGGTGAAAAGGTAAAAACTTTTGTTTATTAACTTTATATCAATGTTACTAATTACTAGGCCCAGATGGAATCTGTGCACTATGCTGGGTCAGTTAATGACATCACATTAGTTATGGCCTCTATGTTTAAGTCATAGCCTTGTTAGCTGCACCTCTGATGGCCTGAGTCTGAGTTCTGCTCTCTCCTGAGCAAAGAATGTGGCATCCAGCCAAACAAAAGGGCCATAGAGATTGTATGACATCTTACAGCCATTTATGCGTTTAGCAGATGCTTTCATCCAAAGCAATTTACAAATGAAGAGAAACAGAAATAATGAAACAGCCACAAACTTATATTATTTAGATAATTCACCCAGTGCTGCAGAGACAGATTACAAGCAAAGAACTACAAACTAAGTTTACAAATTACCAACTTCTTTTACTAAATAAAAAAATGTGATGCTGTGCAATAGTTGCTGCTGCAATGCTGAGATGTTTGTGTGGTCCAAGTAAGAATTTCAAAATAAAATTAAAACCTCACTGATATGTGGAAGACTTTTCATTATTTCATAATAAAAACATCCTTTAAGATCCATTCAATAAATAACTTTGTTTCCAGCTCAAGACTGTACATGTATTGTCCACAAATTCACTGTTCTGTTAGTAGATATGATTTATTAAACAACTTCTACATCCTTACGACTTCGTTTTCTTAGGACAGAAAATATTTACTATAAATATTTTGAGCACCTGTAAACAACTATAGCTGCATGTGAATTAAAACATCCATGACATTCATTACTAGCATTTGTCAAAACAGTTGAGAAAAGTGTATTTGCTGAAGACGCCACAATACAAATGAAAATGTGTTACAGCTTCTGTGTAGAGCAGAAGTTTTCAACGAGGTTCCCACACCAACTGAACTGATGAACCCTAATGAATCACACCTGAGAACCGAGGCACCATCAGATGTGTGCGTTGAGAACCTCCAGGAACATGGATCAAGAGACCTGCTGTGAAACATCATCTTCCTTAGTTGATGTTAGTTGATCGTTTCAACAACATTTATGAAGGTAATCTACACACATCACAGCTTCAGTTATGAAGGTAATCTACACACATCACAGGTTCAGTTATGAAGATAATTTATACAAATCACAGGTTCAGTTATGAAGGTAATCTACACACATCACAGGTTCAGTTATGAAGGTAATCTACACACATCACAGGTTCAGTTATGAAGGTAATATACACACATTACAGGTTCAGTTATGAAGACAATTTATACAAATCACAGGTTCAGTTATGAAGGTAATCTACACACATCACAGGTTCAGTTATGAAGGTAATCTACACACATCACAGGTTCAGTTATGAAGGTAATCTACACACATCACAGGTTCTGTAACAGCTAGTTGTCAGTTGCTTAACATGATTTCTAACTTGATAACAGGCCATTTCGAGAAGTTAAATGTGACAAATGAACACTGAACACAAATCTTAACCTACAATATTTTTTATAAGAACCAGTCATTTGATTTTAATAATTTGACATCTGAATTTGGATGAATAATGAAGATAACCTTCACATTTAATATTTCACACAGGTGAAACTGTCAGTGCTGAAGCGGCTCAAACATGCATTTTAACTTAAGACTTAAACTAGTCTATAAGATTTTTATATCTGGAATTTCTATATAATGTTATGATTAAACAAACAGCAATCCTGTCAAAACAAATTCTCACAGCGCTGTGGTTTATTTTCTTACTATAAACCATGTTATGTTACTAGTGCAGTCATATCAACATTCATAAGAATATGACAGGAAGACTTTAATTATTTGGATCATTTAGTCAGTTCAGTATATTTATAATTCCACAGTCTCTTTAAACCTTATTAAACTTTTTTAAACTGTAGATGCTGTAATTTCACTATAAAAACAGAAAGACGTAGTTTTTGACAAATCTTTGGCAGTGACTGTGTGATTGTCCCTACTGAACCTTGAGAGTGTGTGTTAGAGTGTGTGTGACGGTGTTATCTTCATATGTTAGCTGTGATGGACACTAGCTCTCCTCCTGTTTGTTAGTTTTCAGCAGTTTAAGTTCATCTTCTAAGTAGCTTATTCTGTCCAGCAGTGCGGCTCTGTCAGCCTGGGCTCTCTGGTTGGCCTGTCGGCGTGCATCCTCAATCTTCCTTTGGTACCAGCGCTCCATCTGCTGAGTCACGGCCTCAAAGAAGTACTGCGTCAGCTGCAGGGCGGGCCTGTTCTCCTCCTGCAGGGCGGGCCTGTTCTCCTCCTGCAGGGCGGGCCTGTTCTCCGGCTGCAGGGCGGGCCTGTTCTCCTTCTGCAGGGCGGGCCTGTTCTCCTCCTGCAGGGCGGGCCTGTTCTCCTCCTGCAGGGCGGGCCTGTTCTCCTCCTGCAGGGCGGGCCTGTTCTCCTCCTGCAGGGCGGGCCTGTTCTCCGGCTGCAGGGCCACAGGCTGGTCTGCGGCTGCTGTCGAGCTTTGCGTGTGTGCTTTGCTCTTTGCTCTTTGCTGGAAGCGTTTTTTGAGGTTCTTGTGATCTAGAGCAGCTTGTGATCTAGAGCAGCTGGAGCAAGGCTCCAGCTCTGAGTCCTGCAGTTTATCTGGCACTCTGTGAGGGTCACTGCAGGCCCGTGAACGTTGTTTGGGTCGAACAATACAAGGAGATTGTGGAGCAGATGGATTCTGTGACGGCCGATTGTCATCTTGGACAACAGAGAAAAAATGTTGACAATTGTCTTCTGTAATAGACACATACTAAAAAACAATAACAGAAGAATCCTAATAGTGTACTTGTGTCATTTTGAGAGAGAGAGAGATGTTGTGATGAAGATAAATGTGTGATGAATGAATGTGTTTAGTCAGTCGTGTGTTGTACCCGGTGAGACGTCCACCTCAATCACATAGTAAGTGTCAGATGTTTGGTCAGCGCATGCTCCTGCGACTGCAGTCTCCTGCGGCTGCGGTGCTGATGTACAGACTGCATCAGATGACTGATGAACACAATGCTGTTTACAGTGATCAGCAGTGAGGCGTGTTTCCAAACTCTGGAGTTTAGACAGACACCAGTTCTTCAGATCATTCACCACTGACGCCTGTTTACAGAAAAACACACAGAGAACAGTCTGAGCTCTGTGTGTGTGTGATTATAAGGTTTGTGTGTGTGTGTTACCTGTCTCTTCTCTCCTTCCAAATTCTCCTGTATGGCTCTCTTGTCAATGCGATGTAAACATTCAATCCGTTCTGCAGAAACTCTCTCTGATGTCAACTTATCCAGAGCTCTGATCTGAACATTAACACAGGATCAGATGGGCTGAACTATCCAGTCAATACCACCCATCAGTAATAATGAAAGAAACATTCAAACTAAAGAAACGTGTTAAAGAGGCTGCAACAGAACAGGAAAGATCCTGTGGTCGTTTCTTTCTTTCTCAGAAACTTTCTTCGTTTTAGATAAATGAATTTTTGTGAAGACAGCAGCAGGTTTTCAGATGATGGACGCAGGTGTCTCACCTGATGCTTGTGGCTCTGCTCCAGCTGGCCCATCTTTCTGTTCATCAGCTCCTGTACAGTGTGAATCTCTGACTGGATTTCCTCTTTGGTGGCCATCAGCTGATTCTCCAGTCTGTTCATGAGCGGCTCACATCTGCAGCCGTTCAGTGGAGCCTTCAGCACAAACACACAACACTGTTCACACCTGTGTTGTGTGTTCACACACTGTTCACAAGCACGACAACACATCCCGTCCCCTCCACACACCTACACCTCTCACTCATCTGTTAAATATCCTTCTGATGGTTTCACATGTTCTGCTTTACACTGAGTGTATCAGTCAATGCCTGTCAGGGTTTGTGCTGTCAGCGGAGGTGTCTGACGGATGACATGATGTCTGTCTGTTTGTCTGTTGTGGTGTTACGCCGCTGTATCATATCCAGCACTGAACGACTGGAGTTAAACCAGTCTAAGTTAAACCAGTCAAATTCAGTTTTGTGGTGCATGAAATTGATAAATGGCCACAATTATACTTTTAAGTCATTTTAAACATACTGTGCAACATTTGTATGTATTATTCATTGACTGATTGTCCTGCACTAACAGAAGTGTGATGGAGCTGCGTGACTGATTGTAGACCTGCATTATCTTGCCGTCTTTGTCTCTGTACAGCGTGTACAGCTGATAGGCTTTATAATTGTGCGGAGCAGCCAATGGGAAAGATTCCTTCACTTCATTCTTCTTAGTGTGCGAGTGTTTGTGTCGTCTGATGAGGGCGTCTGAGGGAGAGAGCTGCAGAAAATACATCAAACATTCACAAATCACAAACTCCTGTATTTATTAATATCAATTAACTTCTTCTGAACTGAATAAACTGTAGTGTTCTGTGTCGATATCTCACCCTCTGTTTGACTTTATTTTCATGGTTTTTATTTACTTGGCCCTCTGTGGCACAAACGCTCTCATTCTGATCGAGAGGACCATCACTGCCGTGAGTGTCATTGACCAGAGAGTCACTGTCCTACACACACACACACACAAACACGCACACACGCACGCATGCATACACACACACACAAACACACACACACATACACAAATACACACGCGTGCACACACACGCACAGAGACGTGTTAACAGTGAGCTAAAGGATCCTGCAGAGCTACACAATCAGTGTCAGATTGACTCAGACTCAAAGGTGAAGCGTTCACAGTTCTACATTCACTCTAGAAGATGCGAAACATTAAACACACAGAGTGAGTGAAGAGTGAAGAACAGGAAGAGCTGAATAATGGAGAAAAGATGTTTTATTCCTAGACTTGGAAGCATTAGAACGTGCACACAACACACAATAACACACAAACTCCACACAGGCCAATCTTTGACTGCACTGAGTGGTCTCTACCTTTCTCTGCAGTATGTGATCACGTGGGACTGACTGCGCTCGGCCTTCACTCTTCATCCTGTCCCTCCTCTTCCTCACAGATCGCCCACGACTGAAGCTCTGCACAAACACAGACAGCGGTTTCAACACTTACAAATCAAACAGCAGACATGCATGTGTGTGAATATCATGATGGGTGTTAGGAACTGCTAGAAAAATCAGTAATTACTGAACGTGTGTGTGGATCAGAGGACACAACTGTTAGAATTCATTTAGCTGAAGTGATGGTTTACATTCAGCTGCTTAGAATTTGTGTGTGCGGGGTCTCTTACCTGTGGAGCTTTTGTTAGCAGCAGCGCCACCTCTGGATTGTTATTTTCACGAGCCTGATCAAGAGCAGTCTGTCCCACCTACACACACACACACACACACACACACACACAGAGCTAAGAACCATGAGAACCATTAGGTGTATAGAACAATACACCTAAGATGCAATGTTGTTATTACAATACAGCCACAACACACAGCCTGCAGTATTTAAACGCTGTAATGAGGAATTTCTGCTCACATTGTTCTTGATGCGACTGTCAGCTCCAGCCTCCAGTAACAAGCGTACAATCTTCCTGTGGTTCAGAGCAGCTGCCATGTGTAACGCTGTATCTCCAGCCTGAGGATCACAGCAGCATCACCTCACTGCTCCTGAATCTGAGCATTAATCTATCCTGACTGTGAAGAACTCACATGATTTCTCTCCGTCACTGAGCAGACAGCGCTGAGGAGAGATCGCGTCACACTTACGTGGTTGTACCGGGCAGACACATGCAGACATGTGTCACCTGTCTGCGCAACACGCACACAAAAAAAAGAACATTTGAATGAGTGAGAGAACAAATAAAAACAGAAGTGTAACATGTTCTTACAGTGTTTTTACTGTCAGGACGAGAGCCGGCCAGCAGCAGGAGTTTAGAGCTCGGAGTATGTCCGTTCTGACAGGCCAGGTGGAGAGCCGTGTTTCCTGCCTGACAAACTCAGTCACTTCACCACAGTATTCCTCATATAAAATACACTTCTGTGATTCTAGATTAAGTCGACAGAATTGATGCACACACAAACCAAACTTTCAGATGATAGTAATAATTGCACATCACCACTGCAGGAAACACATTTTTATAATCCTAATAAAAAATCACAGCCTCATATAAACTGATTTTGTACTGTACGTGTCTGACTTTGTACATGTCTGATTTTGTCCTGTACATGTCTGATTTGTTGTGGTGGTGAATGTCACCTTGTTTTTAGCGTGGACATTGGCTCCGGCCTTTATCAGCAGTTTAACACACTGACTGAACCCGTGCCAGGCTGCTTCATGTAGCGCTGTGTTTCCATCCTGAAACAAACACATTCTCCATTTATTCAGTCAATAAACCAAATGTAACGTTTGCTTGTTACATGTGTTACATATTACTATGATAGTAACCTAAACAACATCAGGAACAGAAGCGTGTTCATTTACTCGTTTTGTGTTTATAAAGTGAAGGGGGGTGGACATTTATGTGTAAGCTGTTTATTTGTTCCTCCCTTCTTTCCTGAACCCACAGAGGAACAGCAGAGATCCTATCAGATCAAAGATTGAGGTGTCCAGTACAGTGAGGGTTAAACGTGGTCTTCTGATTGGTTAATCAGACTGCCCCTAAGTTAGGTTTAGTCACATGGTCAAGGTCAGAATAGATGAGCGTCTCTTTTTTCTCTGGAGTTCTGCTGTAAGTAACAAGTGGAAGTTGACAGAAATACAGTCTTAATTCTTCTTCAGTCTGTTCAGTGTTGCTACAGCACGAATCGCTGTGGAGTTTCTTTCATTGAGAATCATATTATTTTCTTGCTGTCTTTTGTGCTTTCTGACAGTGTTTGATGCACATGATTATTCCTGTATGACGCTTCATGATGTTTCTACTGTACAAAGGCTTCATTCATGGCAGAAACCCTCTCAGCTCTGCAGTGGACACATGTACCTACAGTATATGTGAGAGAGAAATACACTGACCTTGTCTTGTCTATCTAGGGCACACCCTTCCTGAAGCAGGGCAGAAATGACATCCGTGTTGCCCACCACCGCAGCTCTGTGTAACGCTGTCTGCTCGCCCTGCAAACAACACAAATATGATAATAAATGACGATGCTGTGAAATGACATTTACATTTAGTCATTTGACAGATGCTTTTATCCAAAGCGACTTACAGTGAATTCATGTTACACATATTTTTATCAGGACTTTCCTTCCCCTGGGATCGAACCCACAACCTTTGCAGTGTTAACGCAATGCTCTACCAGCTGAGCTAAAGGGAGGGCTGACCCCCCCCCCCCATACAATATATCATTACAGCACATTTTTCCCCATTATTTTGTGTCTCACAGAAAAAAGGCTCATACTCACATCATCCTGTATGTCCAGCTCACAGCCGGCAGCCAGCAGAATCCTCACCACAGCTGTGTGACCTCTATACGCCGCCAGATGAAGAGCTGTGCGGCCGTTCTGAGGACCAAACACAAGGAGTTGAACAGGCGTGACATTTCCTTCAGCAATCTTATCTTTAAGACTGATTGACAGCACTTTGCAAAACAACGTGCTTAAACTTTAGATTTGGTGTTCTAAAGAATTTCAGAAAGGCTAGTAATGACAGGCTAGCTTCACAAACACAAGATCCTCTTCAGACCTCTCTAACGCCACACCACCTCAGACACGTGAACACGGAGTCTGACAGGAAGATGAATCAAACTGAATGTTGTGGGCTCTTCTACAGAAGATCTACATTTATATGTACTTTGTGACTGCTAGCAGGATGTGATCTGTGACACTGACTAACCTTGTGTAGTTATGAACCACACATCTGATACTCTTCACTCACCTTTGTAGTGGCTACTTTGGCCCCCTTGTTAATAAGCTGAACCACCTGCTCAGCTCGGCCCTTGTGCGAGGCTACGAGCAGACGCTCAGACAGGCCTCGCACACACGACCCATCCTGCTGTGTCATGAATAACGTTCCGGTGCTCAGAACGTTCAGAAGCAGGAATCGGTCCTTCTGTCGTGGGATGAAAGGACTGAGGAAGCATAGGGTGAATCTCGCCCAGTGACCCCCTGAGGCCTGTGGGGAAACAGACCTGAGAAAGCAAGAGTTTCCTGAAGTAAGAGCGGATGTGACTGCAGAAGAGGATTCACTGCTGCCTGCCTCAACATTTTCATGCTCAACACTGTTTTTACACAGACCAACATTTACTGTGGTAAATCATGACAGGATTCCCTGCCAATGACGCACTCACACACAGACACGCACTCACACACAGACACGCACTCACACACAGACACGCACTCACACACAGACACACACAGGCTCACACACAGAGACACACAGACACACACAGGCTCACACACAGAGACACACACAGGCTCACACACAGAGACTCACACAGAGACACACACAGACTCACACACAGACACACACAGGCTCACACACAGAGACTCACACAGGCTCACACACAGAGACACACACAGACACGCACTCACACACAGACACACACACACACAAACACTCTGAGAGATCTTTACTCAGCACACTCTGAACACTATCTGTTTACACACCTCACATAAACATACGCAGTACCTGAAAATTCACTTCCTGATGTACTTAAGGACTAAAATTGTGTCTTTTGCCCCAAGAATGACTTGAAGCTGTTCAAATGAGCTCTTCTCCACTAGCTCAGTTCAACTGTGATCCTCCACTGAGACAACAGTGTGAAACCTCTAAATTATTGTGAGCTCATAAAAACTACACAAGTCATTCTTCAAAAACAAACAGCAAAGAAAAGCAGCAGAAGAGAGTTCATGTCAAAGACACAAATATCACATATAATGCTCAGTTTTCCACTCACAAACCCAATGTTCCATTAAAACTTCACTCTTCCCGAGTAATCCGGTTCCAGAGCCCAAATAACCACATTAACATCAACTTAAAGGTTATTATTGTCCCAGCAGACAGAAATATGAGCATGATGTACAGATGGGTTCACTTATGACATCATCTCTGCTGTGACAGAACTCACAAATGATGCAGTGAATATTATGTCTGAACTCTGCTACTACATTCACCAAAATTTCGCCTGTGAGTGTTACAGAGCAAAAACAAACCATACAATAACAAAACTGGAGCACAATCGTACATTTTTCAAACGTGCATCTTCAAACAACTTACAGTAAACTGCAAGTTTGAAAGACACACTTTACTAGTGGTTTAACAAAACTTGCAGTTTGACACGGGTGTAAAGACAGTGACAGTGGGTAATTCTAACTTTCATTGTAAAGCAACTGAACATGGTTTTAAAGTGAATCTACAGAAGACGGTAAACAAAAAACTGTCCTTCCTATGTGTTCTTAGCATATATTTACAGGAAGCATTTACATATGTCTACAGGAGTCATTTACTAAACATAATTAACTGTTAACATATTACTGTTGCTGTTCTTGATAAAAATATCAAAGCATGGATTGCTTAAGCACTGCAGACATCTTTTCCCAACAGAAAGACATCATTTTCCTGTCTGAAATCTTATCCTCATATCTCATCCTCATAATCCTTTTCTCCTCGTGGCAACATACAGCAAGAGTTTCACTTTTCAGCTCTATTCAGAGTTTGAGGCGGAACTTTTAAAACTTCTTGCCAGAAACGTTTTGAATTTGTGTAGCTCAGAGGCAAACAGTAAATCTATGAAATCTTTTTAGCGACAAATAACTATGGTGGTGAATCTGACAGAACCTGTCAACAACACATGCTGCACAGATTCATCTCAAAATGACCATTAAGTTGTTTAACATGAAGTATGTGTGTGTGTGTGTGTGTGTGTGTGTGTGTGTGTGTGTGTGTGTGTGTGTGTGTGTG
>JBAJNP010014243.1:0-11181 GCA_036877545.1 Yasuhikotakia modesta | reverse complement strand
TTATTTGCAATGCAAACAAACACAGACTAAAGCTACATATACATCATTTTATAATCTGACGACTTCTGACGCTTGTCTCCGTTTGGTTTTAGCTGCTTGCCGACTGTCTGACCATCGTGATCGCAGCGACTATGGGCAGCGCCTTCACCCCCGACATGCAAGCCGCCTGGCAGAAGTTCTTGGCCGTGGTCGTGTCTGCTCTCTGCAGGCAGTACCATTAAACCTCTGAACACGAGACCAGCATCTCAACCTAATGTCTTTGTCTTTAAATCAATAAAGAGGACTGAGGTGCATCCGTGACACGTCTCATCATTGTGAAAACGTCTTTATAAAGTCAATAACGCGACACTGTGTGTTGGGCTCGTTGTGTTGGATCGCATGAGATGTGGATCTGAAAATACTTAGATGCATTAAAATACTTGAATGAATCACAACTTTCCTGATTCAGAAAATATATAAAAAAATGTAGGTTTAAAAAAATAAAAAGGTTTCCCGAGTTTCCTGAGTTTCCCGAATATAAACCTGAAACCGTGTCAGAATTACTTGAACTAAAATGAACCATGTTTGATAACTAATGTACAGAGTAATATGTAAGCGTGTCTATCAGCCTTTATCTATTTAGTTTTATTAGCAGCTTTCTGAACAGTGTCAACAACCAGGGAAGCTGTTTCTATTTAAATTATTACATTATTTGAATGAAAAATACTCAATAAATGTCCCGCATGCAGTTTTGTCATTTGTGGTGGGTGCAGGTTAAACGCACAGACGGATTGACGCATGAACGCGTTGATGGAGAGCGTCGCGTTTCTCTGGGCAGATTTCAGCACCCGGCCGCGGACAGCGACACAGTTTCCGTCACTGTCACCGAATCCAGTCGTTTAAATTACCCACCACTGGCTCTTTACTGTCTGTCATGTGGTTATTTTACATGAGAATAACATGTAGTCTTACACGACATAAGCACCGATTCCTTAACTTTAAAGAAACTTTATAAACTTTATAAACGCACAAACTGTAACTGCACCACATCTTAAGTTTTAGATTAAAGTCTTACAGAGTCTTAAGTCTTAAAGTCTCTGGTGCATATGATGATTTACTCGAGAAGTTATTTTATTAGTGTGAAGGGAAGTAAATTCAGGCTCGTCCCAGCAGAGGTCGCTGCAACAGAAGACGCAGATGGTGGAGCTTCACGTTCTTTATTATTGAGTTACATTCTGATGCGGATCCCAAGAGTTTGTGAAACCATCTTCCGCTGGTGTCTTCATCTGAATTTCTCAGCCAAAACTGCAGAGAACGCAGACAGATATTTGTCCACCGCCGCGTGCGCGACTGGCGTGAAATCGTCGCGCATGTGGCACGCGAGCGTCACCAGGATGCAGTGATTGAGAAGCTGCGAACCGAAACAACAGGTTAACAGGATGCAAATGCGGGTTGGCGGAGGGTTAAGTTGGTGAAACGCACCCTGAAGTTTGTGGGATGTATTCTCAGCTGATAGGCGTGAAACCTGCTGAGGGGGGCCAGCGTGGTGGTCAGCGCGCTGATGTTTCTCGCCCCCTCCGCTAACGCCTGGACGATTTTCTTGCCGTGGCTGCGCAGATGCTGCGACCTCGCGCTGATGTCCAGGTGGGCGAAATACGTCTTTGTTTTAGGAAACGTGGTGAACATCCTGCAAGCCAATAAAAACACGAGAATGCATGGTTGGGATCAGCCAACATTGTTGCATGCATTGCATTGTTGTTGCATGTATTGCATTGTTGTTGTTGTTGTTGCATGCATTGCATTGTTGTTGTTGTTGTATGCATTGCATTGTTGTTGCATGCATTGCATTGTTGTTGTTGTTGTTGTTGTTGTTGCATGCATTGCATTGTTGTTGCATGCATTGCATTGTTGTTGCATGCATTGTTGTTTTACAGCCAACAAGGAACGTTCTCAGAACGTTGCCTATAAAACTTTAAAGTTACCCAAGACGTTCTTGCAGTAATGTTAGTAAAATGTTAGTTTCTAAGTAGTTGGTGGGACTGAAATGAATTGAATTCAAAACGTTTGAATATTAATGGACGTTCCTCAATCTTTAAAAAAGTGCATTTGGTGTCTCAGAGGAAACGTTACGGAAACGTTCTTACAACCTAAAGTTGTTCGCCGTATCCCCTCCCTCTCTGCTGCGTGTCGCATCCGGACAGATGCCAAATTTAGCAGGAACATCAATCAAGACTTTTGATGTGACAATATCAGAAAATCCTATCAGAGAACCTCCAGAGAGCGGAAGTGAGTCTGACCTCATACTGTTATACACAATTTATTAAGGCATTAATGGAGTTAATGTGAGAAGGTTTAGAAACACACGCATTTATTATAGTGCTGTAGAAGTGATACTGGTGCAGTACCTTAAAAGAGCTTCAGATCCAATTTCTTCTGCCACTGGAACCATTTTATCCCATAACTCTACCAGAAGCTCTTTTTCGATGTTTGAGAGCATTATATGATGTTCCGACCCAACTACTGTATGTTACGAACCTGTGACCCAGTCTAACGCAAACGCAACAGAAATTGTCGTGCGGTTACTTGACCGTTTAACTTTGCGACTTGGATCACATATTAATACAAAAACGCAACGATTCGGATCTTAATAAAGAACAAAATGAAGAATAAAAGAGCAGGATGCAGAAACGCGGTTCGGTCGGTCCGTCGCTGCTCCACACCGACGGTCGCGAAGCTCATCACGTGAGAGTCGATAGCGCGCAACTGCGTCAAACCTGCTGCTGCCAATAACATAACATCACAGCATCACAAATGTCATGACAAAATGACATCACAGCATCACAAATGTCATGACAAAATGACATCACAGCATCACAAATGTCATGACAAAATGACATCACAGCATCACAAATGTCATGACAAAATTACACCACGCAGTGAAACGCAAACGCAGATTAAAGCTACAAGACAGCATGTTATATTTAAACAGTTTGAGGATTATGACACAAACTTCTTAACTTTACACAATAACATGAACTTAATAACATTGCATTGCTGCTATTATTGTTAGTGATTATTTACATAGTAACAGTGATGCACATGTCTGTAATAAAAGTATTTGTGATAAACCTGTAAAACTTTAACACATAACATAACAGCATGTGACTGTTTATCATGTTTCCACCAGCTGTCAAACCTCAAGTTTCACACAGGGTGCGAATTACAGGAGGTTTATGATATTAAACGCCCGTGGATTTCTATGCTCTTGCACTTTTGTGGTAGGGAGGGGTCGTGAAATGGCTCTGATAAAGGGGTCTGTTCCTATCAGCGACTCAAGCTGGAGACTTAACGTGGGTGTTAGCTGAAGACCCCCATAATCTCATCTCATGTCTGCCCCCCACCCTCCGCTGACACACATGCATCTCTGCCCCCAAACCAACGTGGATATTCATGACTCAGCTGAACTCCAGCTATTCGCATCTGTCCAAATCACATTTTTTACATATTACCTTACAAACTTCTCATTGTCTCTGTACTTGTACTCTGCATAATGACAATAAAGTCATGAGTCCTGACGGCTCAGATTATAAATGATATCATTGTCATAGTAAAATAAGGAGATGGTGTTTCTGCAGGGGAACAAACAGGCGAAGGTGGCGACGAGGCTCAAGTGGGTAAAAGTGACCAAATCTGCGCTTTCCAAACATGCATTTTAGCACAAAATGTAAGTAAGACGCAAGATATGTTCATGTTTTAGTTGCACTCGTTTCGTTTGCAGTTTAAACGACTAAAGCAGATGAATAGTCCGTCATGCACCAGAAACAGTCATTCAGTGTTTCACAGGTTGTGTGCATTAAATGTGTTTTCGTGTGTTATTGTTAAATAACAGGTACTTCAATGAGGAGGACACGCACTGTTCCCAGGTCAGTAAGTTTATCTTCTTATCTTGCTGTTGTGTAGAGAAATGTGTGACATTTTACAGGCAAATATATCAACCCTCCTGTTTAAAGAGCCATTAAATGACAAGCCAAAAAATGATGCCAACCAAGAATTTAGAGACATTAAACATTGAAATGACCCCAAAGATAATAGGAGGATTAACACATTTAAATGTGTGTTACATGTGTAATTGAAACACACTGTCAAACATACAGCCGCATTTTATCATGTGAGTAAATGTGATAAATCTAAATGTGATCAATGTGATGATCTTATGTGATAGAACTCAGATGATATAACGCCACCCTGTGGCTACACGTGGTCTCTACACGTTTCTGTATTATATATCCTGCGTGTGTTCATATACATCCATGCTTGCAAAAGTTTTAGGAAGAAAGATGAAATGAATAAAAGAAATAACCAGGGATTCATTGCACAACACTTTATGATGAAATGATTTTACTACAAACAAATGCACACATTACTTTTAAAAGATGCCTAACAACGCAGCAGAGAATTCACTACAATACAACATGTGCGTCATAAATCCCTCTATAAACACAAAGTTTTAAGCTTCCTGTTTAGTAAGTTTCAAAAGCAGGAGTAAGGGACACACATTACTGTAAGGCACAAAACAAATACATGTGAAATACTGACATACATGATTACTAGAAGCTGGATAATATTCACTGAATGATTATACAGTGTCTGTATCAGACCGCAGTCATTTACTGATTATACACGCGATAAAAACATCCTGCCCACAGCCGTGAAGCAGAGATGAACTTCAGCCGTTAAAGTGCTGTTCTGTCAAAACAAACCTACTACAGTCCTATAAATCCCTCATGTAGTTTCTTTAAAGCTACTGTGCTAAACATCTGTGTAGTGTTTGTTACAAGTTTCACAGAGAAATGTTTCGGACACTCAAACACAAGCCGTTGATTGTGGTGCTTAAACCGAGTCTGAATAACGTTGATGTCTAACACTTGAGAGAGGGAGTCATGGATCAGCAGTTTGTGGGGTGAGAAGCATCGGGGGGTTATGGAGTGAGACGCCCAGCCTCTGTGCGCAGGGAGCTGGGGAGGCAGAGCAGAGGCTGACTAGAGCTACTAGTGCCCTGACTCCTCAGGCTCTCACTGGATCCTGATGACCCTGACGAGACAGAACAGGCTGAGTAAGACATGCAGAACCAAGATTTTAGAAATAACAAGATGCCACAGTTCTGCAAATTCAAAATGGCCACTTAAGTCCCGCCTACTAGTATAAAGAGCCAATCAGCAATAAATAACATTGTTTGGGGAGGCGCTCTGTACAGTGTTGTGAGGTAATGACAGCCTTTGTGCTGCATGTTAATTATGTGCGAGTCACTGACAGGAAGACAGAAATTCAGTCAGAACGTACCGGAGTCAACATTCCTCCACAGCGGTGGACCATGACTCAGACGCTGTGTTTTAAAGCAAAGCAGAGTTACAGTAACAGAGGAGAGGGTTAGGAGACAGTACAGAATTATACAGACACACAGCTGAGAGGTACGGGTGTGAAAAAGTGATGCAACGAACCGACTCTGAAAATCCATTAATATAGTATTTATATTAGATGAATAAATGTAAAAATTATTTCACCAGTATATACATTCTCTGCAAAAAATCTTATATTTACAGGTCTAGTATGTTTGTCTTACTAAAAGTGACTTCTGTTGCAATTAACTGAATGTGTGTTTAAAGAGAATCGTTATGAGCAGAAATGCAAGCAGCAGCAAATAAACAAAGTTCACCCAGCCGTCATCAGTTCTGCCAAACGCTCTGAAACATGTGCTTGCTTTAAAGTTTGCAAGTCATCAGAAAAAGGTTTATTTAGGGCCTATTTCCTGTCCACAAAACAGACTCAATGGAACATTTCTGTAACGGAACAGATGACAGAGATGTGCAGTTTTAGCAGAGGGAGAGATTAGCGGTGGGTGCTGGGAAACTTTAGCTGCTCACCGGGCAGAACCAGATCTGCTGACGGGTCACTTTCAGTGCGACTCAGGCTGCTGCGCTCGCTGCGACAGTCCTGTAACATCTCGCTCAGAGATCGGCTCTCTGCTGCTGAACACACACATGATAGCTTAACAACATTACAGCCTCAGCCAGCTCTGAAACGTTCATTCATTCAATCACAGTATTTTTATAACCCCAGTCATGATATTTCACAACGGGTGAGTTTGCTAACCTGAATTTGGGAAGCCAGGTTTGGCGGACACACCCTCTGCTGTCGCCTGATGGAAATAAAAGAGGATTAGTTGTTTCTACAGCGCGTGGGAAATGATGAACAGATAAAAGTGTGTACACTTCTCGGTAGATTGCTTTTCTTTATCAGTGATGTACGGCCAGGTGTGAACCACATGCAAAATCTCTCACACTCTCATCGCTCATGCAGACACACAACAAAAGGCTGTTTTTCAGACTGTCACGTAGAGATGAGACTGACCTCAGTGGGCGTGAGACTGCAGGGCAGGACAGACCGAGGGTGGGCATCAGAGATCTCAGACAGTCTCTCATCTTCCTCCTCCTGTATGGGGGATGAAGGGGAACACACAGACCTGTGGAACACACAACAGCGCTGCAAAACCTCTCAGCACTACTGGAGCCATTTCTGAGGGAGATTTAAACCCTTCAAAACCTTAAACTTGTGTGAGAACTGAACTCACCCGTCTGGTGACTTGTCTCCATCTGAGACGGCGTCTGTGTTGTACTGGCAATGGGTCAGGTTTAAGGGATCTCCCATCTCCCCAGAGTACTGGATCTCTTCATACAGAGGTGCTGAGGGGGCTGAAGGGGACACGGGCTGGACCCCATTCAGAGCCTCCAGGAGGGAGACGGGCTCATAGCCGGGAGGAATATTGTCAGCATTCTGAGATTTCAAACGCAGTGTCACATTATACTGAATAACATTCATGAACTCACTGTGCAGAATCATCATCATGAAGTGCTACGTTTACCGAACGCTCGGTGTGGTCCGAGCTCTGGGACAGAACCGGGCTGAAGGAGACCGGAGAGAGAGTGCCAGCCGTTTTCTTTCTCACAGCACGGATCTGGAGCAGAGCTCTGAACGCTGGCCACGGATCATGTGTGGAGGAACACAAGTAAGACACTATCACATCATCTCCAGCAGGTGGCGCTGTGCTTCAATCGTTATGAGATACTGTTTCAATAACTGTTCCGGTTTAGAAAGAGCCCACAATAATAATAAACATCAAATAAATAGTTCCACAGTCTTTAATCCTCACAGCCCCATTAAAATCTAAATAATAATGGAAAGCATCACAGCAGTCACTGATTAATAGCCACACATACGGAGTCTGCAGATAGGGCAGTTGTTGGCCTGGTAACGCAGCGTGTCTGCGCAGGCGTTGCACAGACACAGGTGTCTGCAGGGCAGAATGAGGGTGTCGCGCAGGTCAGACAAACACACCACACACTCGCTGCTGGTGTCACTGTTCTCATCCTCTGTGGACTGACATTATGAGCAGAAATCACAGACAGGAAACAGAGGGCAGATATTGTTACCAGGAATCAAAACTCGTAGAGACACAAATTACCTTTGTCTCCTGATTGTTCCTGTTTTCAATGCCATAAATCTCCTGCAGCAGGTAACTCACACGATCCACCTAAGGATGGGAAACACGGTGCGGAATGAAAGTGTGGATTATCAGAACGAGTGATTGATTATTATGAAGCTGTGTGTGTCTCTTTAATGAGGTCTTTATTATTTAAGCCACACAATCACACAGTCTTTGATTTGTTGCTAAGCCGGACTGTTCTGTTGCCGTGAGACACAAAATCACATTCAATGACCGGAACAAATACTCACTATTTGCTTCTGTTTCAAGGGTTTTGCTGAGAAACTGCCGTCGACGTGCTGTTAATAAAATAAAGCATGTAGTATTATATCAAAGCATGTAGTATTATATCAATTAATCAAAATTATTACATAATCTGACAGGCATGACAATAAATCCTGAATGGACACTGATTTGAATGTGTTGTTAAGAATGTATAAAGAATGTGTAAAATTCATTTTCTACACTGACAACAAAACTATGTCAGCCATTTAACTTTAGACAATCCTGGCTAATAACTGACTTATTACAAAGAATGATTTAACACAACTGCTTTTCATACATTTCTCGAGGTTAAAGAAAACCACATGACAAGCATGTTATAAACATTAGTTAAGTTATAAACGTGTCTGGTTGCTGGTATATGTGTCACATCACATTTTTAATAACATAGTTTAAAACATCAACTTCCTCACCTGACATTCTTAAATAATAATAAATAATGTTTAAGTGAATGAAAGAGTTAAACAGAAATACACACCCTTTCAAAAGTTGCCAGCAGAACATGTGCATGACCTGTGACATCTGTAACAAAATCAAACGTTTCATGAGACAACAGTGTGTAAGTTACCACACTGACTGTATGTTATCATCATCATAATTAACACCCACCCTCTCCATCATCCACTATTGCCTGGACCACCAAAGGGAAGACCCCTCTGTCCAGGTCAAAGTTCAGCTAGACAAACATGGGAATATCACGTCACAATGTTTACAGTATAAACACACAGCAGAGAACTGTACAATAATTATTACTGTATGTGTAAAGTCATCACAGCAGAAAACAATTGAGGTATATAATCTGAAATATGAAAGATAAAATCATACCTCCTCTGGCTTCCATCTGCTGAAATCTATCTTGAAGGATGGCAGAGAAAATTGTTGATTTATCCCTCTCTTATAATGGACCGTTTCTGACACCATTGACGGGTTCTTTGGACTGTATCTTAAACAGAAACTCTGTGTGATTATTATCAACATGTCTGAGTGAACCTACAGAATTCAGCTGCTATCAAAACTTTAAACTTAAAACTTTAAAGTTTTGAATGAAGGATTATCCCATGGAAACTTACATTGCCATTCCATTGGAAAACTCCTCAAACGCCTGACAGTACAGTGTTATAGCCACTCTAGCATCAGTGTCAAAGCAGAACTCAACACTGTACAGAACCCTAGAATCTGCTGTGTCCTCCGGTGTGCTGTCACACTCATCCTTATACCTGCAAAACATTAGTATGAGAGGACAGTCTACTGTAAATACAGTTACACACACTGCAACTCTTTAAAGTTACACCACAGCATGGCCTCAAGTGTTATAGCAAAGCTGGAAAGATACCGACCAATCAGAATTGAGATTTGCCATTTTATAATCTTTAATAATCTCAATTAGAGAGTTATCGAAAGGAAAAACTTGTTGGCATAATCTAACACGCTCTGTAAACAATCGTACACCATTGCTTTGCAAAACTACCTGACAAGTCGTAAAGAATCCTTTCTGATGTTCACCAAACTTTTCAAAGTCCTGATGGGTTCGTGCGGCGCCGGGGTCACGTAGGGAAACTGCAGACAGAAAAATCTTCATGTGTCATTTGTGTCAGGATGACTGGAGGTTATGTGTGACTGTAACCACCTGCACTGGCCTGTTGCCTAGAAAATTTAAATCCATATTTTCCCCGAAAAGGAATCCCTCTGGATGTGGCGTGTCAAACTTTTCTCCCCCCATGAAAAAGTGGCTGGTAAAATAACTTCCTGCAGTTAACAAAGACATTAGAAGATGGATGTTATTGTCAGACAGTCAGAATATCAGACGTACTGCAAACCTTCACTTAAGACCTGCTTTCAAAACAACAGTAAGTATGAATTATACGAGTCAAGCACATGATGTGACAAACACGAGCCACAGGTCGCAGTTCAAGTCAAACAGCATGAGAAATGGTTTAATCTTTAATGAAGCCACACTTTAATGTAAGTCGTTTTACCTGATTTTGGGGGATATCTGTACGCAGAATTGGCTTGTATATCGATGTCTTCAACTCCTGCAATCCTTCGGCTGAGAAATGAACCCATGTCGAGATGTGAATGGCAGCTATATGTAGAGAAAACCAGGTTTGTTTGGTTGTGTCACAGTTAGCTGGATAACGTTTGTCTCCGTCATGAATACATTCCCATCGCTGACGATAACAATAACTTTTGCATCGACGTTGTAACTCTCACGAAAGGTTGATCTCAACTAACTGGTCGCAAAAACGAGACGATATTCAATCAAAATAAAAACACAAACAAGACTTTCATAAAAGATCCTCCGAGTATCTCGTAATCTCGCGAGACGAGAGTTTCGTGGCGCAGAGGATGATGGGATTTGTGGTTCTTGTCTACAGTTCGGCGTGGTTCAAGCTGTCATAACCAGACTTGGTGAACGTTATAATAAAGCTTTCGTTCATAGCTTTAGTTTTACTATATAGTGGTTTAAAACAACGACATGCAGAACAAATATCGCACATCGTGTGTTTTGATGGGTGCATCGTGGCAAACGTATTTTTAATACTTGTTGTGTCTATTTATGTCTACAGTATGTTGACAAGCCCGGTAACGCGCTGTTATGTAATCAAAAGTAAAATCGACGTCATCAGAAGCTGTCGTCATGACCGCGTAACATTAATACTACAAACGGGACTGCGCTAATCTACCTCAGGAGGTCTTGTATTAAAATCCCTGGGATTTAATTGGTCTTGCAAGATTTGTTTACCATATTTGGGAAAAGTAGTGGCGTAGCTCGAGTCGGAATTGGACGGGAGCGGCCGTCATTCATAAAATTCTGCCTTCGAGAATTTAACAAACAAAGCGTGGCATGATGGGAAATGTAGTTTCGGTGTATAAAGGGCCGCTCCGACGCGCACGGACACTGACGTGGCGTGTCGTTTTCTGCTGTAAAACAAACCTTCTCACGCCGTATAAGCGAAATAATGCAAATTCACAGCGACACATGGGTCAAAGTGAAGCAAAGTCGCAACGAACCGGAACTCAGCGGCATACATTTCCCATCACCCCTTCCGTGCTCCGATCGGCTGCGCCGCGGTGTCAATCTTCCGGTGCGTTTTACGCCAGCGCACATACAGTAAATATTTGTGTTTGACCAACCGGCTGTAATGGTGGACGGCTGAAAGGGAAAAGACCCAAAAAAACACACGATACCGGGCGAAACGCTTCAGTTAGTGACTCGGAAACACGCGCCAGTAAATATGGATGAACTCAAGCACCAGGTTATGATCAACCAGTTCGTCCTGACAGCCGGATGCGCCGCGGACCAGGCGAAGCAGCTCCTGCAAGCGGCGCACTGGCAGTTTGAGGTAATTCCCGATTAAATGCTATAATCCAGTACAATC
>JBAJNP010014242.1:0-11182 GCA_036877545.1 Yasuhikotakia modesta | reverse complement strand
AATTCTACAGATTAGCATTAAACTGGTTTTAAAAGCAAACGCTGATGTAATGTATATATGCAACATATATATATGATATAATGATGGACTTAGTCTATAATCTCTCTAAATCTACACTGTATTTTTAGTTAGCGCTAATGCATCTACCTCACTCTCTTTTATACAAACCAAGACACATGAGCACAGCTACATCAGGGTAGGTGGGATACTATAACAACATTGGACACATTGTTATACTATTCCACCCACCTTAATGAGGATCCTTTGGGGGTGGCGATGCCGTATCCCTTGGAGTCCAGGTTGCCTCCGACCTTCATGGTGTCGCAGGGTTTGCGCTGCTCGATGTACTCGTTCATGGTGGACTCCAGCAGGTAGGCGTATTTCCCCTTGGACTTCCTCACTCGCATCACACCCTCAGCCGTCGTCTTGACGAACACAGAGGGCTCTGCACTTTTCATGTAGGTCCACATTTTGTCGAAAAGAGCAATTTTGGAGCGCTGAAGGAAGGAATGAGATGCATTAATGACTTTTTGGAATCCATAAGCCACACAAGACATCACAATGACATTGGAAACAAATGTTCCCAGTTTGCTGTAACTTATGTAGTAACAATCTACGTAAATTTAGCTTAGGCTTAATATGCAGTGTATGTTTAGGTGTTGCTTTAATAAAGAAAAAAAATCAGCTTAAATACAAAATAAAACATTACAAAGCAAAATGTACTGCAAATGTAAACAAAAGGTAAAAGCTAAGTTGTGCTTTTCATGTAATCAGATTAGATGGAATACAGGTAGATAAATTGCATAACTGTTTACTCAGTTTACTCATAACTGAGTAAAATTGGCGTCTTACCCTGAAAAACTCTTTTGTTGAGCCGGAATCTAGAGTTCCGTAAGCGATCTCGGTTTGCTTGGCTAAATCCTCTGCGCTTTCAATGGGAGACACCATCCTCTCCACCGTCAGGAACGCAGCCAGATTAGCCGTGTAGGATGAAATAATGATCAGGGTGAAAAACCACCAAACTCCTCCAACGATCCGGCCGGAAAGAGACCTGATGAGACATTTTCCAATGGGATCCAGTGGGATTCATTACACAGCCAGACGGGCATTAATTAATTTAATTAATCAGAGTAATATTACTGGTGACAAATGACGCTTTACTAATAAAGACTGAGGTATTTATGAGGATAACTGTTGAATAGACATACATCCATTTAGATGAGTCTATAATACATGATAAATAATTAATATTTAATGTTTCAATGCTATTATGTTTGAATGCAATATTTATTTACCTCAGCAGATTTATCTATTTACTCATCATGAATTAACAATATCTCAGACTGAGGCATATACTGACTAAGGTTGTAATACAGCCCTGATGTTTTATATCCAGCTAACTTCCCCTAATAAAATGCACATTTATTGCAGACACATAAAAACATCACAGCACAAACCTGGGAGAAATATCACAGCCCTGTCTCATAAAAGCTCCAAGAGAGAACCAAAGGCTGTTGAAGATCCCAAACTCGTTGGTTGATTCGCTGGTCTGAATCTGCCCATCTTCGTATTCCTCTGTGTGCCACTCGTACGGACTGAAGCGGCTGACCAGGAAGAGCACCACGCTCACGCCGATGTACGCGAACACAATACACATCCAGATCTCATAGGCCAGAGGGTCCAGGAAGGAGAAAACACCAGGCTTGGACTTCTGAGGCTTCTTGATCATGATGGAGATGCCCAGACTCATGAAGGGTTTGGAAAAGTCAATGACTTCCTCTCTGACTAAGGTGATGGTTAATGGAGCCACTGCTATGTCCGCTTTCTGAAATGATAGAGTTTATCAGAGTCAATCCTTAATCATAGCTTGAACTAAAAGGTTTATTGGTCTACTTAAAACATGAATGTTGCATGCTGGCAATTAAAGAGTTAAAACCACTTTTTCAAAAAAGCAGCAATCATTTCTACATTCTGCAAAGCAATGAGATTGGAATAATAGTATCTCGGCTAACAGGGAATGTTCTCAAAATGTTGGCTAATGTTCTGTAAAAGTTCCCTCCAAGTTATAAAAAAAATTTTTTTTACAGTAACATTAGGATACGCATTTTTCACATTATGTGACATTTCAAAAATGGTATTCTTTGTAGTTGGAGCATTGTAAGGATTTTAAAAATAGTTTTATTAATATTATGTAATATTATAATATTCATAATAATATAATATTAATATTATTATTTAGTGTTTTAACAAACACTCACATTTATACAATGTCTAAAAAACAGGACATTTTGAACATTATTAGAAGTTTTAACGTTTTTGCTACTAAAAAACATTAAGAAAACGTATTTACAACCTAAAATTGTTAGCTTACCCCATAAACCAGCTCTCCGACCATTCCATTCCAAATCTTTGTCTCTGCATCTCTGGCTCCATATTTTCCGTCTCCAACTATTTTCAGCTGATATTTAAACCCACAATGCTTTGCGATTTCAGCCGCCAGGTCCACACAGTAACCCTCGTATCTCTCATTATCCACGAAAAGATCTGCATTCTTCTTCAGCATCACATACGGCGCTTCCTGGGAAAGACAACAGGAAGTGGTTTGTCAGAGATTTGTTTTACCGTTACTACGGTAACACTGAGTGAGACTTACTAGAATGGTGGTGACTATGACAGTCTTGTTTTCCAGTCCCATCGTGTCATTCGGAAAGAGATCCGACTTTGTCACAACCATTTTATCAACTTCGTTCCAATAGCCAATCTGAGAAGACAGGAAGTTGTGAGTGAAAGGCATCATGAAATGATAGAGATCACACACTCATCATCTTACCTTCACTGCTCCATTGCTTTTCAGCTCCATGACACTGACAGAGTAATTTACCCTCTTTCCGTACTGGTCAAACTGAATGTTCCCAGTAAGACCATCAACTCTCACCTGCATAAAAACATATAAACGATGTGTTGACACTTATAGTTTTGTTGCAGTTTTCATTTCATCATATTGTTGACTTCATTTGTTTTAAAAGATCTGTAATGAGCAATAAAAATAAATATACAAAATAATACATTTATAAATAAATGTATATATTTTTATATAAAATAAAAATAAATAAATGCATTTTCTGTGCTTATACACAGAGTGGGCTGGCATGCTGACAAATATAGGTTGTAAGAACATATCCTCTCTATTAGGTAACAAAAACATTAATGACGTTTCTTTGAAAACATTAAACGTGAATTCAAACACAATTTTTAAACGTTAGCCAACGACTAAGTTAGCTTATCGTTCACCTGTTTCAGGGCTCGTTCTATCTCCACTCCCTGAGCCCACGGGACAGCGGGATTGGCCAGGCAGTCTCCATTGTTTGCTCTACGGGAAATGTCAATTCTCTGTTTGTGCAGATAGCGGAAGGCATCGGTCATCACTTGAACCGCATCATAGGTCAGTGCTGAAGTGTACTGGACAGAGAGACAGCAGAGGATTAGTTATCAGGGTTTAAGATTTTGTGATTTTACACTGTGTTACACTGGCAGAATAAGACACAGAATAACACAGAATAACACAGAATAACTTACCTAGTAATAGACCGACATACTCATAATATTTCTAACATTGTTTATGTATATTTTAATAGTTAATCATTTACAAAACCTGCATGTGAGCTATAAACATAAAAATGTGTTTAAATAATTCCACATTAATTATTTTAAGAAGTTTGTTCTAAACTTTCTAAATTAAATTATGAAACAGTTTAAATGCAATCATAGGATTTTTAATGAAATACATTTTAACGTTGTATTGAATCTCAGTTAATATTTTGTGACACTTTCTTAGGAAAGAATATTAGCTGTTCTGTCCCATTCCATCATAATTAAACTTCAGATTATAATTACGCGTCCTGTTTGCTACATTCATTTAAATTCAAGAACTGAATAAGAATTTAATAAGCATTCTCAATTTAATTTTAAATGCAGAACTACTCTGTTACTTATCATTTATATTGGTGCATAGGTGACACGCTTTGAATATTCATTATTCAGAGGGAATATAAGAATGAAAAACTTTCAGTCTGGGAATTAGGCACCTGCTTAGTAAACTGGCTTACAGGCAGATGAGACATTTTAATCTAGGCTGGAAAATGACTAACATACTTCTGCAAATAATGAAGCCTTTTAAATGAAGGGGTTTTATGTTCTTGTAGTAATTACTTTGAAATTCCTTTTAATCATATTCAGTAAAGCTGTTTGGGAACGAACACACACTCACACACACACTCTCTCTCTCTCATACACACACTCACACACACACTCACACACACACACACTCACACACACACTCTCTCTCTCTCTCTCATACACACACACACTGTTCTCACCCTTATCCTGCTGTCCGCTCCCGGATATTCTTTTTCCTCCAGAGCTTCCCACCGCTGGTCAAATTTGGACACCAGGGGGTCTTCAAAATCCACTATTTGGAAGCCTGACACATTGGCGCCACCATACTGGATTTTTGAAAGATCTCCATCCACAAAACCCTGAAACAAAACATAGTTTTCCTGCTTTATCAGATCTTGTGTCTACCAGCATATAAAGCTTTTGCAATTTTACCCACTGTTTCAATCTTGAATATTAGGTTCAAAATCTTTTGAGGAGTGATTATTTAGCATTAAACTCAAGGATGGAAAGATAAGTTACCTTGTGGTTTTATTAAATGTCAGTTCATTTACCAGGTTAGCGATGATGTAGTGATATCCCTTCACATGCCTGCCAATAGTTATGATCTGAAAGAGAAAAATGACCAATTAAATTATTTAGTGTCAAAATAAAAGAACGATCAAAACAGCAAATCAAATAAAAATACATGGAAGTCTTTACAAATATAATAAGAAATGTGTGCTGTTGTAGACTGACAGTCAAATAGATGGAGTGACATAATTGAAATCTGTGTGTGTGTGTGTGTATAGTTATTATACAGCCCAGATCAGCCGCATTGATCCCGGCGGTGTGTTAAACACACTCCTGCAGCTCGTGAACACAAATCAATAACTTGTTCCTGAGTGTGATTTCAAAAACATCTCATGAGGATTTTTGTGCCCACTGAAGACCATCTGTTTGCGTAAAGTGAATGATTCAAAAACATGATCCAAAACATTATTAGTTCCTTTATCACTTAACACCTTAACATTTAATAACTTAATGCTAAGTTATTAAATGCATTAAACATTTTTTATACTTTATATTCACATTAAAACCTTGATGCCCTTTGTTAAACATGCATTCAGTGCAGCTAGCATGACTTGAAATGCATGTTTTGGATCTGTATACCTGTTCCATGATGTCTTTAACTTTGTCCTGCTCGCAGTCCAGGATGACCCTCCGTTCCTTCTTGTTCTCCAGGTCTTGGAAGAGCGAGCGATACGCCTCATCCTTTTTCTCATCCTTCATGTTACCCACGTTGATGGCCGTCACCTGCCACTTCTTCTCTGCCGCCGTGTCCAGCACCACCTGAAGTGTTGTGAGTCCTGACCAGCAGCAAGAGACACGGGTTAGTGTGTGAGGAGATGCTTAGATGTTTTGAGAAGATTGACGTCACTACATGTTCTTCTGCGACAAATGCAAATAAAATTATGTATTTTTTGGGGGGTATAAAAGGTATCTGACGTGAAACCTCTGCGATCACGGACAGGTATTTAAAGTTACTGTAATATAAAAGTATTTGACGCAAAACTTCAGTGAGGCTATCACAGAGGCCACGGCCCGATGTAGTTATGAGACACGCCCACTCCTGTAATAATAAAATACGATGTTAGATTTTATCTAAATCACGGCAGGGATTTTTCAAAGTTTTCAACAAAGTTGTTTGTAAGGCAAATGCGAGGATACACGTGTAATACATGCAATTTAAATGACTTCTGCTTTTATAACTCATCTTGGGGTAAAACACGCACTGCAGTCATTTTATTAATCAGAAATTACATATGAAACAAAACTGGTAAGTAGAAAACGAACATATAGTCAAACTCGTTTACATGCACAATTCACATCATTATTCCTAATAACCCGATAACTTTAACAATGATGCCAGAAGACTTGAATCAGGTAAATGCGCATCAGACAGGACCCATGCATTTCTATATAAGTATATTTAAAAAATATGTTGCTATAGTGACTTATTTTCCCTGTCATCCGTGTTACATAACCTGAATGTGTCTCTATAAACACAGTACAGCTGGAACTTAGTGCAGAGGTGTTGGTCTGATTTAATTCATCATTCTGGTTATGCATAAGTTAAGTCTCACAGTCAGGCAGAACAGGAGTAACAAGCCAATCCTTTATTGATTATGTAAGAAAAACACTTTAAACGCCTTTAAACACTTTAAAGAGATGCAAGGCAAGTGATAGAATAGACTTGTGAGAGAAAATCACAATCCAGACAAACTTTAGCAGACTGTGCGGTGTTTGAAATTGCTTTAGACCTATAATGACCTATAAATTCAGTCTCCATAATACATAAGAGTATTTCTGTTCTCACACACATTTGTTCTAATATTACATGCAACGTGTGTGTGTGTCGCTCAGGGTCCCCTGCCTCATGTAATTCAGGACCACGGACAGCAACACTCCAGATCCACACGGGCAGCAGGCAGGGCGATAAAATGACCTCCAGCTGCAGTCACTCATTAGCATCCAGTGCAACAGAGAGACGGTGGCATCTCTGTCAGGTGGGTGACGGAAAAGTGACTGTCCTGCAGAAATCAACTAAACTGGGCCACCCAGCAACCCGTGACCTGCTTGCTATGCTGAAAAAAGACACCGGATCATTTCTGCACATCCGTATCACTGAACGAAATACTGAACTGGAAACTGCACATTTAAATGTGGAACCAACTGGAACCAAGAAAACAGATCATATATGGTACTGGCCTTTTTGCACTGGCTATCATTTTTGAATTTGTTGATTTTGTGTTCTGTTTTCAAGCCCTGCATGGAGTTGAACCACAAACTTTTAAGGCGCTGTGCTTCCTGTTTGTCCGTATTTATGCTTGTATACAGAGGAAGCCATATATGGGAAACAAGATCTTAAGTGTGGCAGTTTCAAAATACACTTTTAAATTTGCATTTAAGTTTTAAAAGTTGGTGGTTTTTTAGCTATTGTATTGTACATGCGACTTATAAATAAACATGACTAAACAAACACGACAGCAACCACTGGTAACTTTCCAGTCTGTCTGGTATAAAAATAAAAGACTTTACAGTGTTATAAATTATACATTTGTTTCCTGCTGCGGTGCCTGAAACTGTAGCTGCAAAAAGTGTCATTAAACGCCTTTGTTAGCATTAATCCATAATTAAATGTTAATCAATAAGCAATTCTATTGCTAAAACATGCAAAATAATCAACCTCTATTTTTTGAAGGTTATTTAGGTCAATGTAAAATGCTGATGTAACCATCAAATACAATGTTCTGTGTATTCTTGTCCTTGTGTTTGACAATCCTACTGTATGTAAGTTATTTTAAAATACATGTTATGTATCCTAAACATACACTGTGTGTCTCAATGCTGTGTTATTTGCCCTAAAAAGTGCTGGAGTCAGAGTTTATGTCTGATCTTGGCAACGATGCTGCTCTCAGACTGTCACATGTACACATTAATAACATACACAGCACAATAGTTGCCATCTGTCTGACCTAATTAAAGTAATAGATGGTGAAATGCGTACCTTGACGCACACTTTCACTACCGCACATACAATCACAGAACAGCAAAAATATGATTCCCAACACAAGCAAACACAGTCACAAAAGCACATATATCTATAGACGAATACACACAAAATGCATTTTCAACAAAGACTGGGTTTGCATAATTAATATACATAAATTAGAAATGACACATATTGTGTACATACTGATTTTTATCGCAGGGAAGTTAAAAGCATCTCACAGTTAATAAAACACAATTACACACATTTGTGTAGGATTTCACACCTCAGTCTTTTGAGAGCCACATCATCTCTCATTTGTGCGTCACCCTCCGCAACCAAGAAATCAAGCGGAGGTGACATGGAAGGATATGAGCGAGTGACACAGAAAGTGGGAGAGAAAAGGAGGAGGGAGAGAGAAGCTTGAGACAAACAGGAAGCTGAGAAACACAGGCAGGGAGTTCAACAAGCTCACAAAATGAACCTTTAATAATGCAGTAGCCCACAGGACTGCCCACTCCAGCCCATTGATATTACATTTGGCATTATCTTCCCAAATTTCAAAACCATGAAGCCAATAATCATAATCTCACCAATTAATACTGGTAATTTTTATACAACCAGGGTCATTGTCAGGGAGGGACCATTAACATTATTTGGGCCTTGTGATAAAAAGGGCCTCTAACTAAGGAGCTTTGTGGTAAAGCCTTTAAAAAGGCCATTCTGTGGCAACCCAATATGCTAAACCAGTATCACTCTCCACCCAAGACACACACGCACCAAGACACTTTACTCAAGTATATTAAAAAAAACAGCTCCAGAGTGATAATTTGTGCTAAATAACAAACCTAACCAGAGAATCACAGGAAAGCCTCCAGGCTAACCATAAATCAAGTCCTATTAAAAGTAAATCTATCATCGCTTCTCAACCCACACAGCCCAAGTGTTTCAAGTGTTGTTGAATAATGCAGTGCGGTGCTTTACCTCTGTCACTGTCGTAAAGGTAGGCAAACTTGTCCCACTTGTAGTACTCAATGAGACTCAGGAGCGGCCCTTTAATATCCGGTCGCATCTGAATGATGAACTGCTGGTTCCCATCCAGGGGAAAACTGGGAGTGATGAAGGAAACATGGAGCGTCCCGCAGAACGACGTAATCGTGTTTACCGACTTCTTGTCATAAAATCCGAAAATAGCATAAACTCCTCTTGAGAACTGAGAACAGACTGAGAAAAGAGAAAATGAGATTGAAGTACTGCTTTATGAGAGTCTTGATGTCTTGATGTTATTGGGTACAAATCGTCTTTTATTTTAACCAAAGACTGCTAGGAAAAAATCATAGATATTGTTAATAATTAATCCAATAAATAAATAATTGAACCATATCTGTGTTTTATCTACAAAATGATTACATGAAAAATGGACAAATGACTTATCAGAGTTAAATGAGTGAATTAAAAACGCATGCAGATGGTTTTAGCAGGTTTTCTCATGACCTTTAGCTGTGATTTATGTTTTACACATTAAAAACTCTGTCTTTCCACTGTGTCTGTCTGCTGCCTGGCAACAGCTACAAGAATACAGGGGTTCAGCTAATAAAGGAAGACACCTATTGAGTCCAGAGAGATCCTGAGATCTCTTATAGCTTCAGATAGTACATCAAGACACAGTTGCAATGGATCACAGCCACACTGTGTTCTTGTGTTTCTGAGATGGTGCAACATAACTAGGCCATCTCTATGACCATCTGTCTCTCAGCCTCTGGAATTTTTTCCTGTTCATCCACCACCCCCAAAAGCCCCCACCCCCCCTTTCTGCCCTCAACCAATCCGTCACCATTTCCCTGGACGATTTCTGCCTGTCAACTCTATGTATACATTTTACGTAACGCAAGCTCCTCCGTGACATGTGACAGCTATACCACTGCGTCCATCTTCATTCCCTGCCGCAAAGCCTGTGAGCATCTGGTCTCAGATCAGTCCTTAATGAAAATGCTCAGCGCTATCCAACAATCTGAGCCAGGATGAATAGTTTAAAACCAATTACACAAGATACAATATTCCTTTCTCCAATAAGGTTGCACCTTTTTAATGATTAAGTCATCAAAAAGTCACGAGGAGGTCAGGTCATCTGATAGGTCAGGTCAGGTCATCTGGTGAACGGTTGGCGAATCAAAAAAGGCCACCAATAAATACCACAGCCACTGCACAACTAATACTGCAAACACACAGTTTTTTTATAGTAATTAAATACACGATTCAAATTTTGCAAAGACATGCTAGCTAGCACATCAACTCTATGCATACATTAACTCCACTCAGAAACAAGTAGCATTTTTTTTGTTGTATTAATAAACAGTTTTTTCAATTTCTACCAGTTACAACAAAAACAGATAAAAGGAAGTGAGTAGTTCAGCTAATGATTCGCTTTGAATTGCCCGGCCACAGGTTATTACTGTAAAAAAAATAAGACAACTGTAGCCAATTACTGCTTGCAGTCAGCCCTAGAAAATCTGCGGTCTATATTTGGGGCTTGATGCAGTACCTTTTTCTTAAATCTTTTTTGATTTATTTCTACCCCTCTTTTAAAATGTGGTGGCAAACCATTATGTTAGATAGTGTTTTTCTCAGTATGCGCTGCAAACAGAAACTTAAGGCCACACATGTAAAATGTGTAAAATGCACGTCTTAATAAAGTCTGTTAATCGAGACCATGACTTTCTGCCAACATGTAGCAAGACTTAAGAAGCCATTAGTGGCTCTGTTGCATACGACTGCTTTCTATTGGTTGGGAGTCATTAGCATACAGTAACAGCCGTAACAAGTGGAGTGTGTGGATAAATTACTTCATGTTGTTAAAAGCTAATGCTTGAAAGCTCAACTTATTTATTTTCTTGTCATTATTGCTTAACCATTTAATTGAACAGACATAAAAGGCGGATCTGTCTTTGAGGCCACTGTCTGGGTATAATCCGTATGGGTTTTGTGATTAAACTTTAGCTCAAAACTCAATGTGTACATCAAGACTTAATTTAAAGTGACAGATGACACAAAATTTCAAATACTCTCATTGCTGATCGCGTCTCCTATAGAGATTATGATGTCCAGTGTCTCCATATATAACTCTGTATTGGCATATACTGACTCACTGGACCCCCTATATTTCTAATATAAAATATCTCTAAAAATGAGATAACCTTCAGAGAGAGAGACAGAGACAGAGAGAGACAGACAGAGAGAGAGAGAGAGAGAGAGAGAAAGAGAGGGAGAGAGAGATGCCTGTAGTGGTATATTTAGCTGTCCTCATTAGTTGGCCTTATTTTCTGTGTCTGACAGAGTCTTTTCTATAGGGCTTCCATTTCCTGGTGTGTGATCAAGTCCCCAGCTTTCCATCCTGTCCTGGTGGACACATGAGCCGGATAAGCAATTGGAGACACATACAATATACATATACATTATATTATTTTCTGTATCACTCAT
>JBAJNP010014241.1:0-11183 GCA_036877545.1 Yasuhikotakia modesta | reverse complement strand
AGCAAGTATATGCAGTAAGTATATATATACTGTATAGCTATTACTTTTATTAATCATTGATTTATATTTCATACAACTTTGCATTGGGCCTACTGGTTGCTTACAATACTATTACATTCTATGTGTTTATAATGATTAACCAATGGGCATATTCAAAAGACATTAAAGATTAAAGACGACAAAATATATATATCAGGTACTTTAAATTTACATGGATTTCTTGTCTCTGTCATTTACTTCCGTACCCCTAATGCAGGTCCAGCAGTCATTTTTGGTGTTGTGTCTCTTCAACTCATCCTCTGTCACCTCGATCAGTCGACCTTTCAATCCAGACAAATCCCGGCCGCTCTTGGTGAGTCGGATCCAGTCCAGGAGACTGTGGCCGGGCTTCAGGGCTACCTGTATGCATTACAAATAAACAACGTCGATTAAGTACATATTTACATTGCTATTTTAGAAAGCGTCGCTCATGAGAATAACAAAAACTGTCATGTTTTAAATAACAAGAAACGTCGTACTATATTTTGCATAAAGTAATGGCAAGACACTATAAATGAATTGCTTGCTTAGGCTATATTACTATATCAAGCGTTTACTATAGTCAGAAGTTTAATGGAACGACCGGACCTTGTTTCTGGACTGTCCTGCTGGTGAGACTCTTTGCTGGGATCCGGCTGCGGGGAAAGACTCTGACGGCACTTTCAGCATCCCTACAGCTCCTAAGAAAACCCTTGAAAAAAAGGCAACCCTTGAACATCAGCACCTAAAACGGTGTAGATCTGAGGGCGAAAACTGCTGAATAAAAAAAAATCCGGCCGGTAAAACCCTTCAGGTCAGAGTGTGGATCAGAGCTTCACTCATTACAGACTCTTCCTGACACTCACTGCAACAGATCTGACTTCCTCATTCTGCAACAGCTTTAACTTTACAAATTAAAGTATTAGGACAACGGAGTCCAGTTTAGCTGCACACATACACAAATAAAAAACAATTTATGCACTAATACATGTTTTGTGTAAACGGAAGTGCATATTATATGTTTTAAACGAATGACAAACACAATAAATGATCCTGCTGTACGTCATACGCAATGAAAAAAAGAAAAAGTCACTTCATAATAAAAGACTCAACCAAAATTATATAAGGAGAAAAAATAAATATGAGAAAACGTTTAAAAAACGCTTTGTACAAAATATATGACATATCATGTATGTATACACCACAATTTTAATCAATTTTACTGTATTTATTATATGTAAATATGTGTGATGACCAGATGTTTCGAGCTGATCTTATGACTTGTTGTAAGTTGTCCTATTATTTTTGTCTTTTAAAGTGAAAACATACGTTTTATAAGCATACATGCTAAAGTTTTTAACATACCCCTGATTTATCTGACTGCACACCACTACGTTTCGTCTGGTCCAAAGCAAACTAATTCTTAATCACATGACAGTAGTTGTGGAACAGTAGTGAAGCAGGCTGAGGAGGTGAGAGGACACTGCATAGCAAATCTATTAAAGTCGTCACTGATTAAACCCACTGCTTATCTCTTAACAAAATATTCACACTGCTGAGTGTTTTTAAAAGTTTTGTTTAAAAAATGCACGCTGAATTTCCAATTTTGCAAAGTGTAATCATCGCTTTAGTAAACGGTAACCAGTTTGGGGCCTGTGCCACCTAGTGGTCACAAGAGATTAAGAGACACATGGTTATGAAAAAACATTGCCTATGGTGTGATTGATTGATCTGCACATAAATATGTCTTTATCTTCACCCTAACAGGATTTAATTCTTTAGTGCGACTCCTCGTCATTTTTAATCAAATGATGTTAATAACGCACTTGCTTTAACAGAGATTAACTACAGAGTAAATCGCTTAAATACAAAACAAATGTAAATAAAATAACTTACTCAAGTCAATACAGGGAAATGCACTTCACCTGGGTCATATAGGTCACTTCCATAATGAATAACACTCAGAGAACACAAAGAAAACATAGGAGTCTGGAGAAAAACGTTAGTAGTATGAAGGATAGACCAGACAATGACCAACATAGTGTGACGAAGATTGGAGTCAGGTGAGAGTAATTAGAATGGATTGATTATCGGATGGGCAGTGCTTCGGATGGAGGTGACTGTGGAGAATGTCTGACAACATCATCACAATAACAAATTTTATTAGTTAAGCAAATCAGACATCATCTTGAATCATACCCAGAACAAATGTACTAAATGCCATTCTCCTTTCTCCCCATGTCTTGCAGGCAAAGCAGATTTTCATCTTCAGCACAGCAACACAGCATCACAAGTTTGCGTGGTTGGACCGCAGCCGTGGCTGGTATAGCTCTCGCGTGGTTGGTACAGCTCTTGACCTGTGGTTAGTGGAATAGTTCCTTGTTAGTTTGCTGTGTCAACATCACTGATTGCGCCACACCTGTGGTGTGTTCTTTTCACAGTAGTCGACCATATGCCCTAGTCCTTTCAAACACTTTAACATTCACATCGAATGATTTGTAATTAAGAAATTCTGTTTCGCTCCTCTGGCCATCTGAGGCCACCTTCACCCGGAAATTGACTGTTTCCACTATTCACTACATTTCCCATAAGCCCCGTACCTGGTTCTGATTGCGTCACTCAGCTGAGACTCGTTACCTGCTCTATTTAAGCCACCCTGTCACACTCATACTTTCAGTGGTCTTGTACTACTACGGTTTGCACTTCTGAGAATTTACTTTATCTGTCTGATTTACTGTTGTGACCCTTATCTGTTTAATGTTTATGATACTCTGCTGCCTGCCTTCTGGATTACCGCTTTGGACTATATTGACTGATTGATTTTGCCTGCTCTTTGACACTGCTTTGCCCCTTTATTACCACTGCCTGTTTGACAACGTCTATTAATAAAGCCTGCGTATGGATCCAATCCTGGGTGATGAATCATTACAGTAATCATGTTTTTTATGCAGCAGGTCTTCAAAAAGCCAAAAAGAGCCTGTGTCACACCTTTTCGCATACAGTTCAAATCACTACTACTGGCTTACAAAACCACCACCAGCTCTGCACCACCCTACCTTCACCAAATCATTCACATATACACTCCCTCCAGATCCTTGCGCTCAGCAAACAATGTCTTGCTATACCATCCTCCAAGCATACACAACCACATACTTGCAGCTTTTCATTCAACATCCCCCGCTGGTGGAATGATCTTCCACTCTCTGTTCGGTCCTCTTTGGGCTCAGTCCCACCTCTTTCGGCAACACCTATCACCAGTCTAGCACTCATCCTCTAAAAAAACCTTTTCCTCCCCTCTTTTAAGGCGAGACACGGCAGGCAAAATCATCAATTTTTCAAGCAATTTTCAATTTTGAGATTTTGAGCGATTTCACTTCCTGAACATGTAATCTTTCAAACTATCATGAAGAAAATGTCCAAATGATGCAATAATGTGTTTATTTTATCACTTTTTGTCTGCTCTTGGCATTAGCTTACTCCTAATTTTGACCAAAAGTACGCATTCTAACTTGACGTGCAGTAGCATCAGTGGCTTTGAGGCATCCTAGATATTCTGCGGGATTATTTGGCAATGATAAAAAATCTGTATTATTCTTTTGGCAAAGGATAATAAAGAAACAGCAGTTGTCAATTGCAAGGGAATGCAAACAGAGAATTGTTTATGTATTACCCCGTTAAAAGCGCTCGGAAAGCGTTTCTGAACATAGGCGGTGTTACGACCCCACTTGTCTAGGGACGTTGGGGAAGCAACATTTAATTATTTTTATTATTTATTATTATTTTTTTTTAGTGCGGGTGGCAAACAAACGGACATACAACAAAACTGGGATCTTTTAAGGTGCTTTTATTTGCAAAAAAAAAGGTGCAGGTGCGCAAATGAATAGTGAGAAATATATACAAAATATATACAAAAATATATTTAAAATGAAAATGAACAAAGACACAAAGGGGGAGAAACGGAACGCGAGCGGCACCAAAGAAAAGAAACATATAAACAAGCCTGACTCACAGTGTTACCACTACCCTGCCTAAAAAAAAACTGAACAAAAGAAAAGCCTTCAGCGTCAATGACGGCCTAACTAACCTACACTATCTAAGGTTGTCCAAAAATACAGTGGGTGGCACTCGCCCCTAAACTAGTGTATATATACATAAACCCTACGTGTTGCGCAATGTAAGTCACGTGACGTTCTTACCTGTCCGCTTCTCCAAACAAACGTTGACAAATATATACAAAGGAACTTTGAATGCTTCAGGATACCAAAACATTTTGGACAATTCCATGCTCCCAACCTTGTGGGAACAATTTGGAACGGGCCCCTTTCTCTTCCAACATGACAAGCAAGGTCCATAAAGACATGGATGACAGAGTCTGGTGTGGATGAACTTGACTGGCCTGCACAGAGTTGTGACCTGAACCCGATAGAACACCTTTTGGATGAATTAGAGTGGAGACTGAGAGCCAGGTCTTCTCGGCCAACATCAGTGTGTGACCTCACCAATGTGCTTTTGGAAAAATGGTCAAAATTTCATAGAAACACACTCCTCAACCTTGTGGACAGCCTTCCCAAAAGAGTTGAAGCTGTAATAAGGTGCAAAAGGTGGACCGACATCATATTGAACCCTATGGGTTAGGAATGGGATGGCACTATAGTTCATATGTGAGTCAAGGCAGGTGACCCAATACTTTTGGTAATGTAGTGTATGTTGATTTTTACAATGTAAATCTTTAAAGGCAGTTTTCTCAAAATGAGTTTTCTCTCATACTCCAAGAACAAAATCTCAACTTCAGTTGCACCTATTAGTGATGGGAAGTTCGGATCATTTTTTTACTGACTCAGATCTTTGAGTCTCGTTCAGCAAATTGAATGAATCTTTTTTCAAGTCGTTCGTTCATCACGTGACAGCCCCTAAGCTTAACCTATGCAGCTTGAGCCGGAAAGAGAATTGATTGGCCGCCCTTCCCGAGTCAGCACCCGTCCTGGCCACCCTTCCTGAGTCTGCTATTGTTCCCGAGTCAAGGCCAGATGCTGATGTCGTCCCTGAGTCAAGCCCTGAGCAGCTGTTCTCCCTGAGTCAAGTGCAGTTGTTCTCCCTGAGTCGAGTGCAGCCGTTCTCCCTGAGTCAAGTCCAGCTAAGCCCAGCTATCACTAGCTTTCCTGAACCAAGTCCAGTTACTACTGTTGCTGTATCCCCCAAGCCAAGTCACAACACTGCTGCTGTCCCTGCTGGAACAGTAACCAGCCTAATCCTGACTGTAGCGTTGGGGGTCATCTGGGCTGCGTACACCACTATGGAGGCCTCAGAGGAGGCAGCTTACACTGCAGATCCTCTGAGGACAGCATCCGCTGAGGTGGTGGCCGATGTCACTGATCCTTCGGTGATTGGGATGTCTGTTGTCACTCCCTGCACTGTGGTAGCGTTGGTGACACACACGCCCCCAGGGCTCTCTCTCTCTCTGTGTTTCAGCTCTCAGTTCCAGCTGGATGGTGCATGCCCTGGCCTCCTGTGCCTCCCTGGTGGGTTCTCTTGTATCCTGAGCCACCCTGGTGGGTTCTCAAGTCTCCTGTGCCACTGTGGCGGGCTCTCAAGTCTCCTGCGTCGCCCTGGTGGGCTCTCAAGTTTCTCCAGTCTCCTGCACTGCCCTGGCAGGCTCTCAAGCCTTCCGTTCCGCCCTGGTGGGCTCTCAAGGCCTCTTAACTTCTCTCAAGGTTCTCCCAGGTCTAGACTCCCAGGTCTCACTACACTCCCAGGTCTCTCTAGGCCATCACACCTCTCTAGGCCCTCTAACTTTTCAAGTCTCTCGAGCCTCTCAAATCTCTCTGACCTCTCAAGGCTTTCCAAGCATTCAAGTCTCTACGGGCTCTCTAGTCTCTCATGGCTCTCCAGTCTCTCTGGGCTCTCTAGCCTCTCAAGACTCTCTGTGCTCTCTAGCCTCTTAAGACTCTCTGGCCTTTCAAGGCTCTCTCCAGCCTCTCTAGGCTCTCCAGACTCTCTAGGCTCTCCAGCCTTTCAAGGTTCTCTAGGCTCCCTAGCCTTTCAAGGCTCTCTAACCTTTCAAGGCTCTCAAGGTTCTCTAGCCTCTCAAGGTTCTCTAGCCTCTCTAGGCTCTCAGGTCTCAAAACATTTGACATTTTGAGACTGAAATTTTACTAAACTTCTATTATATGTGAACTTCTGAACTGAACTGTGACAGGTAGTGTATGCATGTGACAAATAGATTAAGAGAGAAAGAAGTTAGTCCACATCAGACTTACTTTCACGGATAAGTCAGGCTCGCCCCCTAATTACTCATAGCGCACACCCTCACCTGAATAAAGCCTGTGAAAGATACAGCCGCCATTACTTGCTGAGCTTCATCGAATTCATTGATTAAAAATTCAGTTAAACGCTTTCAGCGTTACGTGCCCACAAAGTTCTCCCATCATAATAAAGTTAAAGCCACTACATCCATTTGGACATTAATCCTTTACATCATCATGAATCAAGACTTTATACTAACTATAGTTTAATGTAAATATTGTTTATGAATGGAGGTGTAACAGCTGAAATTGCACTTTGTTAAAACTATAATATTTTCAAATTGTATTGTGAATTTTATCATTTTGAGAACACATTTTGCAGTCATTTTTATTTATTGTTTGTGGCAATTATAAACCTGCACATCACCCCTTTTTGTACCTCCTGTGTTCCCGTAGTTTGCATTCCCCCTCCTTCCACTCCTCACAATGCTGCTGTGGATTGATGAGGGGGTCAGATGTGCACTGCAGTCTGAAGACAATATATATGTGTTTAATTGTCTTCTTCAGGATTAAATAAAATTGTGGAAAGCAGCTCTTGGTGTCGTCTTGTTGTTGAGGAAAAAGCAGACCCGTTACAGAGGCTTTAGGTTTGGGTTTAATCTTGGGCTGACGGGCGCATCTGCCCCGTTCAAAACAAAAACGGAACTATTTCTAATAGATTTGAGCCACAGTATAAAGTCAAGAATTAGTATTAGCATGACAGCATTACTGGACCAAAAGTTGATCATTATTGAATGCTGTGCATTCGCCTGAGCCGTACAGTCACTGTCATAATGAATAACACTCAACAAGAACATAAATGTATAACAATAAATGTAACAAACACGTTAACTGTTGCCGTTACTTTGATGGACTTTGATGAATTCACTAGCGAACTTGAAGTGACACTTTTCTTTGAAAAAAGCTCCTTATTTCCAGCTTCTTCTTTTTTTTTTTTTTGCTGCCGCCATCCTCACATGTATGTCCCCCAACACACCTGCTTGCACGGGAAAAAAAACTCCACTGGCGCTGCTTGTATCTGAACACAGCCATAGCCTCTCACGTGATAGCAGGGAAAGGCACAACCAATCAAAATGTTCATATGTGTTTTGGGGGCGGGAGGACTCAAGGAGAGAACATGCTTTATCCTTTTCTGCGTGTCTAGGTTAATGATGACAGCACCATTTTTAAGTGGCTTAAATTATTGGTGGGGGCATTTCAATGGTTGGAGGATATTGGTGGGGACACATAACCTCCGTCCACCCTAAATCTATGCCCCTGCTCCAAATTCACCCCAAATACACTCGTTTGTTTTTGTTTTTTGTTTGTGCCGATTAAAGTTTCATTTGTGCTGCTGTTTTTCCTCATCCACAGTACAGTTTTAACAAGGTAAGATCCAAATACTGTTCTTCAAAGCGCATAGACCGATTCAGTGCACGTTTACTTTATTTACAGACTATATATTTAGTGTTGGGCTGTTTGTTCTATTTACTGATTTTATTATTATTATTCTGATTACCCATGTTCTCGGAAGTGTGCTGCGCTGTTTGAAGACGCTCAACTTAAATGGCTAAGAGTAGCAAAGATCTGAAAATGTACAAGTTATTTTAGTTCAGTATTTTAAAACTGTTTTAAATAACAAACAAGTAGGCCTAGAATGCATACATGTTTATTAAACGTACTTACGAATGTATTAGAATTATATAAAAAATGTATATACATTTAGCATTAAAGGTTTATATATTAAAAACAAAGTTTGAAGTGCAGGCGGCAAATAATAATGAAGGATGTAAACAGTCCAAAGCACAAACCAGGAAACCAAGAGACCAGGGAAATCGCTCAAAAACGTCAGCCGAAGCAAAACGAGACTTCGTCTTGATCAAAGACATTGTGCGGTTTAAACATTGTGCGTGGTCCCAGCGGAGGGTTCTGTGAGTCGTAGTTTGTGACAGAATCTATTCATTCAAAAGAGATTTATTTAAGCACCTGAAGTTTCTAATGGTGAGAACAAGTGACTTCCATAAATTAGTGTTTTTGATTTAGAAAATTAAAACAAGCTTTTGAACAAAAGTTTCTCTTCTTCAGTGTTTTCTTTTTCAGTGCCGAGTTTTGACATAGGCCTATATAATACACAACTGCCCTCACATCTTAATCCTAACCATTGCATATCATATGCATGCCAAAGTAAATTTCTGCATATATATTGCTACTTATGTTTCAGATGATGAGCTACATTTGAGATGATCGAAACTAACATTTGTATGTCCTTTCATATCTGATCTAGACTAATAATCTACATGCACACATACATATATAAGAAGAGAAAAAGAGAATAGGGAGAAACAAGTATAGTATGTTTATCATTTTGTCATTGTTCATCTTCACAATTAATTTGATAGAATATCAAAACAAGATCAAATAAAAATTTGTTTGAATTGTTGATTTTGGTCCTGCAGGTTATTAAAAGTAAACTTGGAATTATTTACATGATCACATAACCCACTGACATGAAAACTGTGATCAATCAATCAGCTTAAACCAGCGAAGACCAGCCTGTCTGACCAGTTAAGACCAGCCAACCTGAGAAGCCTGGCTAGCTAAGACCAGGCTGGGAAAGTGGTCAAAACCCCTCTGAAACCAGCCTGATAAACCCATTATGACCAGGCTGGGAGACCAGCTAAAACCAGTCTGACCAGCTTAGGCTGTTTTAGCAGGTTTTTCAGCAGGGCATCCATTCTTCCCTATTTCTGAATATTAAATTACCTATCTCCAATTAAATATGCTAACACGTATGCTAACACTAAAACATACGTACACAACAGTACATGATAGCAATGTAGGGTACAATGCAAACCTTGATGATAGAATGTGTAATAAGTTTATATTACTAACAACTCATTTCCTGAAAAATTATGATTTTGGAAATACATGGATTCCGTCTGACAGCAAAGCCAAAATTAACGTCCACTGTTACTCCCCTTAAGTTGAATCAAAGGCTCAGGTCGTTCTTTGATTTATAATTTATACAGACATGATCTGTAGTATGTCTACTTTTGTATCCCTTTCATGCCCCAACAATGCTGTCAGAACTATGAAAGCATGTTTCTGGCCGCCTGCCCGGACCCCTTGCCTGGTACTGTTTACGATTCTGGATTTCCTGTGTTGCTCCCGTTTGCTGTGATGTTTGACCATTGTTTCTGTTTTACTTTTAGCCTGTTTAATAAAAAGCTGCATATGGATCTACTGAGTTCTGAGCATGTGTTACAGAAGGCTGTTACAGAACATCCAGCAGTGATGTTCCAGCTGAGCACAGAGCTTAACAACCAGGCTACCAAGCTAGTGGCTCAGCAACAGCAGCTAGATCACCTCACTGTACCCATGGAGGATCAAATGAAGTCCCTGTAGTCTTTAAACCCACCTGAAGGTAACAGCGCTTCTCCATCGACTCCCTCTCCCCCTCCTGTCCTTCCTTGTCCCACGGGGTCCGGTCCATGCTTGGTATTCCCCGATAAGTTCAAAAGGGATTTATTATGCAATGTTCATTTTTTGTGGAGCAGCAACCAGGGCTATACCCCACAGAGAACAGCTGCATCACCTTCGTCTTCTACTAGGTAATACAACTGTTTTAAGTCATTGACTGTTTCTCTAAGGGCTGCTGACTCATCCCCCTACCTAAGCTACCCACCGCTCTGGAGACTGCTGAGACTGTGCAATATGGTGTTATACTATACTACTATGGTCTGTCTGAGGATATTGTCTCCCATCTCCCATGTCCCGTACCTGGGCCACACCCATTCCAGCTGACAGCCATCTTGTCATTAACCCCCATTCTATATAAACCTACCTTGAAACTGACTCTTTGCAAAGTCTTGTTTTGCCGTAAAACATTTCTGAGCATTTTCCCTGTGTTGTTTCTCTTGGATATTAGCTGGACTATTTACCGTTACTGATTGTTCTCCACCTGCCCCTTGGACTTTGCTTTGTTTCTGGATTACTCTCTTTTAACTTACTCAGTTATGAGCATATGTTACACCTCTCTAATGCAAGAGGAATAAACTTGGAGGGTTACAGTTTCTTCTTAAACAAAAAGTCAATATAACTTAGCACTTCTTACATGCATAACTGTTACATACGTTACTAGTGCAGCACCTCTTGTGGCTATTTTACTTGTAGTGTACTAAAAAAAACATTGATAGCAACAATTCCCAAGTTGAACAAAAAAGAAATAGGTTCCCCATTTTGTCATGAACTGGTCGTCAGTGGGAACCATCCCCGGAATACTGAGGACTACATTTCCCATATGCCCCATACCTGGGCCATGCCACTGCCAGGTGGCGGCCAACTTGCAATCACCAAACACTGTTTAAATAGACACTAAGGATAATTGAACTTTGCAAAGTCTAGAGTTTGCTATGCGACCTGTTCTGAGCATTTCTTCCTGTGTTGGATCTCCCATGTATGACCTGGACTGCCTATCATTTATTGATTAACCTCTGCCTGCCTCTTGTGACCTTTGCTTGCTTTTGGATTACGCTCTGTGTTTGCTGCCTGTAGGGTTGCCACCCGTCCTTTAAAATACGGAATCGTCCCGTATTTGAGAATGAAATTGCGCGTCCCGTTTTGAATCAATACGGGACATTTTTTTTAAAGCAGCGTCTCATGCAAATCATCCCACACGCATTTTATGAAGATGCCTCCTTTCCTACTTTTGATTGGTAATACTTGATGTCATCGTTAGTTTGATTGGTCTTTTTAACTGTCCAATGAGGAGGGCGGGTCTTTTAAGCAGAGTCTGCAAAGTGTTGGAGAGTAATATTAAAAAAATGGCAGATGCTTCTCCAGGTAACCCCCCGCGTCTTAAAGTTTCAGAGCTTAAACGCAAGC
>JBAJNP010014240.1:0-11186 GCA_036877545.1 Yasuhikotakia modesta | reverse complement strand
ATATAAGTGTATAGTTTGAATGCACTGTATGTATCACTGCAATGCCCCAGTGTTTGATATACAGTATATATGATATATATTCTTATATGATATAAGTGTATAGTTTGAATGCACTGTATGTCACTTAAAAACCTTTCTGCCATCTTACACAGTGATTTAACCATGAAGTGAGTTTGTAATGACAGCAGCAATGGTTGGGTTACAATGCTAAGCAGAAATGTTATTGATCTCTGCCTGGGTTCCTGACCCCTGTGTTTAATCTCATATCATCAAAAACTACCTAAAATGTTTCATGGTTGGCGTGTGTTTACATGTCTATATGTATGAAAAGACTTCATGATATTATTCTGCTGAGATATGTGCAGTCACTCTCTTTTATGCAATCATTTCCACAGATTCTTGTTGTGTAAGACATGAATAATTGTGTGCCCTTCATGTCATTCTTTTAAAAACGTGTTTTCAGGGTGTAATATCTGACTCAGAAAATCAAACCCTGCATTGATGATGCAAACCTCCAGCATTTACCATCCTGTGAATAAAACAAATATTCAGTGATGAAATTAAAATACATAAAGGTCCATAAACAACAACATTATGGCAACTTGAGAAAGCAAAATGCATTTTGCCCAGCTGATGTAACACAAATCGAATAGCTGATAATTCAGTGAAGCCGTGTTTGAATGTGTGTTTGAGAAAGAGAGATTACTCTTGAGACTCGTTTCGATAAGAAAAACACCAAAAAATGAAAAGGAACTGATTCTTGGCTCATGAATGATTTATAAAGCACAGAGGCTTTGATTTTTTTTTTTTTGGATAAGTTAGATGCTTTTCTCTTTGTCTCAGATTCAACAGGCGCAAGGGTCAAGATTTCAGGCAGAGTTTAATACATTTGAATACATGCACCAACATGGGTGAACAAACAAACCAGGCACAGGCTGACAACAAAATCTGCTTTTGTACATGAGAACAAACTGTTACTGTATTTCTTTTATTTGTTCCTGAATCTGGGATGAATTGTAATGATTGCAAAATAATGTAATTAAATCAAGGCCCAATCATTTCAATGTGAGATATGTGTTCACTTAGGCTGTAGGAATTTAATCTAAACTGCAGTACAAGAGATCTGTGTCTCTTTTATTTACAAATCATTGATTTATCTGTTTGTTTTTGAAGAGCATGCTAATATTTAAAGCCAACGTAATTCCCTTTTAACAACCCATGTCACATGTGACATATTTTAATGAATAGTAAATACTGGGTGGAGCTTAATTTCGTCTGAAAAATTGATTGGGTCATGAAAAGGGGATTTTTGCTATTTGAATGTAGCCTGACTTGAATTAATTTGTTAAAGATCTTAATATCTTTTGCTGTTGGTTAACACCATTGAACAGTTTTATTAGCTGTAGTAACATCAACAGTAAAGTTTCAGATTGGTTTTGTTTTGATTAAAAACGCAACACAAAGCAACAGTGAATTATTCTCAAAGAACTTTTTATTTTTTAACTGAACATTGAAATTTTTAAAATTCATTTTTACATTTAATGAAAAATACAGGCCTCAACCAATCAGTAAATATGTGTCTTTTTTATTGTTATTGATGCTAAATTAAGGAGCATGAAACAGAAAATAATCAAATGAGAGCAGCGGCTGTTTTGAACCCGGTGTCGCTCACATCTTCACTCTTTCCGTCCTGTCTTTTTTATTTTCAATCTCTTTCTTCTGCCATCTCACTGTCTCTCACTTTGTCTGTTTGTGGGATGTTTGTGATGTACAGGGCAGACAGGAGATGTTTATTGCAATGTTTAATCTTCTCATGCAGCACAATGGAAAATACTACACATACACACTCTTGCATCACAGACGCACAGTCCGGCTTGGGCTGTGTCTTTTTGATTAGCTTATCTATAGCATTACATCTCATTTTCCAAATGGAATCTCCTTGAGTTGCACTTAGTGGGATTGCCTGCATTATATCACCTGCAGCGCTGACATCAACCCCCCCCACACACACACACTCACACAAGCACACACACACATTTAAATTACCCAGCAGGCCATGTGTGAGACTCCCTGCTGAGTCATTTGTCTGACCTCACACCAATAGACAAGCCCGCACATACACACATGCTCATACACACATGCAATGAGGGTCTCCCATTCTTTGTCCATTATCACATAATGGAGACCCAGCTAACAATTCTAGGTTGTAAGAATGTTTCCCAAATGTTCCCATTAAGGAACAAAAATAACTAATGTTCTTTAAAAAACATTAAAAATGCTACTTGAAATGTCCAGGTTCAAAACATGCTAGATGCTGTATCATAAGAAAGTTATTCATTTTTTTAAATGATTTATTTAAAATGTTCCCCTTAAAGTTTAGGAGAATGCTTCTGGTAAATGATAAATTACATTTTATAAAGGTTAAAATATTACTGCAAACATTTTTGATAATGTTGAGAGAACTTTTACAGCTAACATTCTCTTTCTTTCTTAGGTTGTGAAATATTAGCATACTTTTTACTGCATATGTATGTATACAGCTCACTGTATCTGAGGATTTTCACTGTGTGCATAATTCCTTAAGAGACTTTCTTAATTCTTTAAGAGCTTTTGATAACAACAGCTGAGTAACCCTGAGGACCCTCTCTGCACATTATTGAAGTGATTCACACTCATAAACAGACTGCAAATGAGTCTTTAGGAGCAACAAATTCTCTAAAAAGTCTGAAAGATCTGAATAATAATGTGTGAGCAAATAAACAAAAATCTTTCCCGTTGAATTACAATGAAGAAGGCTTTACAATGAAATTGCATTTGCAATGAAATGACACAGAGCTTTGAGGCAGTACTCATGGTATGCAGTGTATCTGATTCTGAATCTTAAACAATCAACACTGGGGCAAAATTCTACATGGGCTTTGAGAATTCCATCATGTACCTGGATTACTTAGATTGGATTCTCATTCTCAAAGGATTTGCCCTATAAACCTCACACCACCCAACTCTGACCAGTACACACACACTGACAGAAAAAAATTGAGTGTAGTCATGTGAGACCCCCGTGGTTTGTGTGCCAGCTTTATTGTCCCTGAGAAGTGAAGGTCTCTGGAGATTTGAAAACAGTCTTGTGTTTTCCTGCCTATGTAAATCACGGGCGTTTTATCACCCACCTGCCAGATTGAAGGTGGGGCAACGTTCCTATCACAGTCTGCAGTGATTCCATGTGGAGTTTTGAGGCACAGAAGCGGTTAATGAAGGATGAGGTATCGACTACCTCACACATTCCGTATGCAGATTAGCCAATCATAAAAGAGGTCATTTACATATGGAAGTCCTGTCTAATGACTCCCAATGTTATAAGTTCTAATACTAAAATAACAAAAATGCGACCAAAATAATTTACTGTGTGATCTTTTTAAAGGCGTGTGTGTGAAGAAGACCATTTTGTACCTTCCTCCTGGTGGCGATAAAGAGGCACGTTTGCTCAGGGCAAAAATTGATGCTTATTTTGATCCCAGAGCTTCTTTGTATGCAGGCTGTGGATTGAACGTACAAGCGCTGCAATAATTTAAATTAACATTCCTTCTCGTACAATACATTACAGAATGCAGCTTTTATGGGTGATATTACATATTATTTATTGAGCAGATTGTAGATTTGAATTGCTCTCATGGTGAAACATTTTCTGACATGAAAAGTCAAGGTAATAAAATACATTGGTACTTAAACCCTAGACCACCTCTAACACCACCAATGGAGTCCAGTCTGCTTAATTCAGCATTTGGGGGGAAATGAATTGATTTTACAAGCCCTATGGCTATACAAAAATGTACTGAGGAAAATCTAATTATTTAAAATCTTCTTCAAAATGTGTCCTTTTTTAAGCAGCAGAACCATAGGCACATAACTGTATTACCTGTGCTCTTCTTTTCCTGTGACCTAATAAGTTTAACTGACTTCACTTCCTCTCCGGCAGAAAATAATAAATCTCTCATTTGACTTTATGGCTGTTTTATAAAAATTGCGTAAAGATTTTTTGCATTTTCTTTTTAATTGTTTAAAAGGGTTTTTACAACATTAATACATTTCGTTAGATTGCAGCAGAAGCAATTTATGACATTTTAAAAGATTTTGTCAACCTATGTCTTTATTGGAAGACTTTAGACATCAAGTCGTAACATCCAGGTATATGTAAAGTTAAGAAGGAAGGAAAACGGTCATTTACATGTAAGTCTCTGTATTTTACAGACGCACAGACAGACAGATATACAGTACACAATCTACAAAAATGAATGTCTGTATATAAAAACATCTATATTGTTAAAACACCAGACCAAAAATACAATAGTTATTGTAGCTGCACAGATCTTCAGGGAAATGTAAGAGAGTTTTGTGTTTTTAACTTGCCTTTGTAACTTCATTTTTATTGGCTGGTAAACAAAACATTAGAAAATCATTATTCTCTGATTCTCTGAAGTCTGTGTGTGTGTTTGTGTGTGTGAAGAGAAGCTCTGCAGTTGTATTGATGAGTGTATTGATGGATACAGGAAGTCACTCCTCCTCCTGTGGTCTCATCCTTCTCTTTCCAGAAGATCAGAGCAGAACAAGTTTTTCCTCACTTCAGTTTAGTGCTAAAGAACTTTAACTGAGTGCATGTAATACCCTGCGGCCAGCTTTTGCAGTGTGTGTGTGTGTGTGTGTGTGTGTGTGTGTGTGTGTGTGTAGGAGAGAGAGGCACAAAGAGAATCCATTCTTTACCTTCAAAATAATGTAATTAAATTCAATAATTAATGACTAATTAATTTCATGAAAGAGGAATGTGTAAGAATTTGGCTATAATGAAAGCACAATCAAACATTTAGCAGATAAGTGTAAAGACTTTGGGCCTATGAATTATAAATGCACTTATCCTGTGCTAAATCTGAAATGCCACTGTTTCCTAGTCATTGTTGACATCCAAGTGAAGTTTTTAAGGTGACTTAATTTTCCAGTGACACAATTATTCATATCCCTACACCTTTTAATTGATTTTCTTTTTACATTTTATTGATTTTATATAAGGAGTGAGCGGCTGGCATGTCATGGGTCAAGAGCTACAGAAAAGTTCTTTGGCATTTCCTCGTACCGTGAATTCTAACTTTATGGTTATAAGCCTGGAACGGTTACAGCTCTTCCATCTGCTATTATGCTGAAACAGATTAAACCGCCTTCCAATTCAAGGGGGCAGCTTTTGCTCCACCCTACTAATGCTGTACTTACGCCCTCCAAGTCTCTGCGGAGAGGGAGGCTGCAGTAAGAGACAACCCCCTTCTGCAGAAAGCAATCTCACCCAGCTAAATGGCAAGACTCAATAAATAGCTCCTGCAGACAATTGTCCACACCTTCTGCAGACTAACCTTACAGATGTGTGTGTGTGTGTGTGGGGAAAGGGTGATATAATGAAAGATATAAAAAAGTGAGAGGCCAACCTCATTTAAAGGGATAGTCTTGTACAGCTGTCTCTCTGGTGTTCTGAGACACATATAAATCAGATGTGTGTTCAATCCATCACAAATGTGTAATTTTTTTAACCCTCATTTTTCCTGGGTATCATTTACTCTCACCATTAATAGTCAATGAGGCTTTTAATGCAAAGATTCATTTTTAATTTAAACAGTCAATGCAGCCCAGGAAATGTTTGCATAATGTTGGTATCTTTAAAACAGACCTGTTTCTAAGAGTGGTTCTGAGTCATGAAGTTTGAACTCATTTGCATAATTCTTTTCTATGAATAAATATATGAAACCGTCTTTGTCAGACTTTAGAAACAGTGAGAGCTGCACAACTTTCTTGAACTCCACAAGTATGTTTAATAACACATTTGCGTGGTGTTTTTCTTTTGTTACACATCTGCCAAAACTCTCTCTATGCATTAAACTATCATAAGTTAAGTTAAATATATATATGGGAATTTTCCCATATATATATTTTATAAAGTATAAATCAGACCATAGAAAGAACACAGACAATGGTGCTATCATTTATTTATTTATTTGCTTTTTGCCAAAAACTCTCTCGTCTCCTCGTTTGTAAACAAACGACTTACCTTTACTAATGACCATATATGGCACTGACAGGATATGACGTAATCGCAATTTTATTGCGCTCTTCTTCGTCTCATTTTTCTGATATGTTGAGGATAATAGCGCGATGGCGCCCCCGAGCTTTGCGTATGAATGTAACGCGCCGCTGGTTGGACTGCATAATTCAATCGGATTGAAAATGTTAAATTGGCCAATAGTTATTATTTATTGTTTATATGTGTACAGAGTTGGACTAAATCCTATATGGACGCTGTTTAATGGATACTTGCATCACAGGGTACGTTTGTGGCCCGTTACTTCAAAGCAGGTATGATCTTCGTTTTCATTCCCCATTTTCTATGTGTGCACCTTGCGCAGATGCATCTAGCACCATTGCAAGAGTTACTAAACCGTAAACAGTGATGAAATATCGAGCCCATATCTGATTTTGTATACCGGTACAATAATATAGAGTTTAAAAGAGTTAAACTGTGAATATAAATAATGGTAAGCAAACAGCAGGTGGCTGCTGTGTACAATGGCATCAGAAAAGAGGATTTTCAGTTTGACCATCATGCCAAGTTTATGCAAACCAAGCCAAGCCATGCTATCCACAATATCTTTATAGCTGTATACTTTTACTGTTTGGATTTGTTTAAAAATTGACATTCAAACGAAACTTAAATAATGTGTTTGTGTGTGTGTGTGTGTGTGTGTGTGTGTGTTTGTGTGTGTGTGTTTGACAATCATTTCTGTTTTGATATCTATCTTGGTATCATTCCCTTATCAGATAATAGGCAGCCGTGATTATACTGTTTACTGCCTCCATGCTTGAGTCCTATTTGTTGCTGTCAGCAGATTGGAAATAGTGATGGTCTCATTGGACTCACAGGGGGGACGGAAACTCTGCAGCCTTTTTATCAACCTCTGCAATATTTACAAACTCACATGAGTGAAATGTGAGCTGCAGGTGAAATCACATCACACAGTGTGGTTGCTTGTATCTACTAACCTGTTTAACCACCTTTACCAGCAAGAACCCATTAGTTAGCGTGATATTCTTAGGCTTAGGGTTGAATTGAGTATTATTAGAATCTGTGGCCTTAAGCTGCTGGTACTGTGGAATTAAAGATGGATGCATCTGTTTGGAACGGATAGTGTGGCTGTGTTGTGTGGTGATGAAAGCCCAGGGCTGCTAAATGTTTGCTGGTTTGGTCCCTGCAAGGAGTGAGCCATGAGCCAACAGCATTGTGTGCATCAGCAGGACATCAACACCCTGCTTGTTCCTTGGGGATTGTCGCTATATTAAGACTAGATTATTCTAGTCTGCTCTATGCTATTCTATTTTGTTCTATTACATTCTGTTCCAGTGCGTTCTAGTCCAGTGCAGTCTAGTCTAGTCTAATCTGTTGTAGTCTAGTCCAGTTTAGTCTGCTGTAATCTAGTTTAGTGTAGTCTAGTCTAGTATATTTTAGTATAGTGTATTCTAGTCTATTATATTCTAGTTTAGCATATTTTAGTCTAGTCTAGTCTGGTTAGTCTTTTCTATATAATATTAATATATGGGTAAGGAGGTTCTCTTTGATATTCATAGTTTTTCAAGGCATGACACTATAGTGATGTTGGATATGTACAGAGAAAATCATTTTATGTAACATTTTGACACTCTTAAAATGAACATTAGGGCAAAATCAGGTAAAAGGTTTTGTCACCTGCCGGCGTAGACGTTGTGCTGTTTTAAAGAACCCGGAGGACAATAGATAATGAATGTATTTTATCAAATCATTCTTGATAGAGGGTCCTTTCTAAAGAACTTTCCAGGAACCTTTATTTTTAAGTGGGTAATTTATCGTAGAATGACTGTAGAGAAATGCAGACCGATTCATTTTAGTGTGTCATTTCACAGCTTTAGTTCTTTTGGACCTCAGTGTGAATAGAACTGTGGATTAGCAGTGAGCGTCATGACCTTTCTCAGCTCCTAACTGCTGTGAGTACTCAGACTCTGTCATGCCTTTGAGAGCGCTTGCGTGCTCACATTTCTGCATGAGTGACAGATGGTGTCATCAGGAGCCGCAGTCAGTGTTTCTTCACAGATCTTTAAATGTGAGAAGAGAAAGTTTTCCATCTCGCTTCTTATTAAGTATATGCTGTGTACGGCTTGCTGAAGCGACTGAATATACATTATTTACTGCTGAAATGTAAATTCAGCAAATTGAGTCCAGGTGTAAGTTTGGAAATAAAAACTGTCATTTTGCAGTTAAAATTTTAACTGCAAAATAAAAGTACGATTGTTAGTCAAAGGTAAAAGTCACGGCTGATAATAATGTTGCAGGTCATCTGTATATTTCATGCATACAGGAAAGTAGTATACTCTGAACAGTATGCATACTATGTACTTCAGAAATATGTAGTATAGTCATACGTCTAGGGGAACACAGCCATAGACGCATGGAGTGAGGTTACGGAATAATTGGATAAGATTTAATTGAGATAAAAACAAATTATTTGCTGTGATATTATTGTTCTAAAATGCATCAGAACCGACACTGTCAGTGCAGAAATTCACAAATCAAGGAAATATGAGTTTTCTGAAGACAGATTGAAGAAGTGTGGATTTTATAAAGCACTGTGAGAAAACACTGGTGATAAACCCTGACAATGATTTGTTTAGTCTTCTAAAGCCGTGCTTCATTCTGACGTTATGGGCTGCTGGGTACCAGAGAGCAGAGTGGGGTCATTTATCTGAAGGTTACTGGCCAGTACGGACCTTTTAAAACCAATTTAAATCTCTCTGTGCAGAGTCTTGATATTAATGTATATATTTAAACTATTGTATTTTTCTTTCCTCCTCTTCTGCTCTCCATTCATCCACACTTCCTCAAGGGATGCAGGTCTTTCCGACCATTTATATGTGTGCCAAAGAGAAAAGGTATTTCTCCCTGCTGCAGCGAGAAAAGTCAGCATTATTAGTCCTGAGGAAACTCTGGGCTCAGTATGAATGGTGAAGATTCATTTACGTCATTACAATTGCATTTTCTAACTGTGTGCGCGAGTGTCCTGCCACCCTCCAGGTCTTATGCCTGCATGGCGTTTATGCCACAAACAATATAAACATTATTCTAATAGAGAGCTCCAGTGTGTGTGTAAGAGAATGCTAATGTTTACCATGAAAACTGCTTTCTGCTGTGCTGTGTGTTCTGGGTTTTTGACTTGCATAATTGGCAGTCAGTCGTCGTACAGCTATCAAGATTCTTATCCTTAATGAGAGAGAAATAAAGAGAGAGAGAGAGAGAGGTGGAGAGAGAGAGGTGGAGAGAGAGAGGTGGAGAGAGAGAGGTGGAGAGCGATGGAAAGATGTCTAGAGAGAGAGAGATGGAGAGAGAGGAATGGAGAGAGGAGGGGCTTTCTGGTAACATTGTTTTAAGTCAAGTAATGTGTATATATATTTTTTAATGTAAGTATTGTAAGTATGTATTTATTTTAGGCTTATTCATGAGTGCTTTTTTTATTTGGGGAACTTGTCCTCTGTCCCAAGGCAAGGGAAGTTTCAGTTTTAAAAGACAGACTGTAGTACAATTTGTGTCCCTTCAATTCTATTTTTTTTCTGAAATGTTCGTGTTTGCCAGAATGTCTCTGTCTTTGTGTGACGTCACTATTTTGTTCTTGTCCAAGATGAGTTTAATCAATATTATACTTGGCATTTATTTCATACGATCTAAAAAACACAAATTTTACTTGATTGTAAATGGCAGCATGCCTTGACATGTGATGTGTTGGTTTTATAAGGGTTTACGCCAACTGCTTATGTCACTGCAGGACAAATATGATACAAACTCAAATTCAGCCCAAATTTGTTTCTTCCCTGCCATCATTTCCTTTCATCTCTAATTTTCTCTCAATTAAAGCGGCAAAAAATAGTGAATCTGCTCTGCAATATGTTACCAATTCAAACAAACAATGTCATTAAGCATAAAATAACCGCCTCAGAATGCAGGCGCATCCAGTATGAGGGTGTCGCAGGGACTGATCTGACATAAGGGTGGGTCTGAGTGGAAAGCTCTCGGCATCTTGTGGCTGGAGCTGAGCCAACAGAGCGGTCCTCTGCAGTAATTGTCCACATGCAGTTATGCAGTGCACTCATGCAGGACATGCAGTACTGCGGTCTATGCGACGCCAGCCTGCAGCCCAAGTCTGGCTTTGCGGTTTTCTCTGTTGCTTCTGATGTGAGGTGACAGCAAAGCGACGACATGTCTGATGATGACATTTGTCGTGGAAGTGTGTCTGTATGACTAATGATCATGAGAGAAATCTCCAGAGGAACACAGAATGCAGAGAACAGAGATGGATGGTGGCCCGGCTCTCAGCACAGCAGGAAGTAGAGAGAGCTGTCCAACACAATCTTGCCACAATCCTCTTTGATTAACCCAAAACCTGTCTGTCTGTCTATCAGTCAATCTATGAATCTATCAGTCTGTCTGTCTATCTGTCTAATCACAATCTTACCCACAATCCTCTTTGATTAACCCAAAATATGTCTGCCTGTCTGTCTGCCTGTCTGTCTGTACATCAGTGTCTGATATATGCTGACTCTGCACCTGCTGCGCTGCAGTGTTGTTAGATGTAGTTTGGCGGTGGGCGGGGTTTTCCCTGCAGGCAATTTGTGTTTAATGACCCCAAACAGCTAAAGAGCAGGTAGATAAAGGTGTAGTTATATATCAACCTGATGACAATCTTCACCACAGCCACCTGTGTCCAGACCTGTTCCCTCTCTGCAGGTGTTTTACTAAATCGTAAAGACCTCACAAACCCTTCATCACATACTGTACTCTGCTCTCACTGAAGTGTGTGTGGTGTGTGTGTGGTGTGTGTGTGGTGTTTTATTGATTGACAGCATTGAGTAATGATGCTGAGAAATCATAAATCTGTCGTGCACAATTCATTTTCTGTCCTTTTCTTCTGCCATCTTTTCTTGGTCTTTGTCTTCTGTGTTACTGCAATGACCATGAGGTAGAGAAGCACAGTGTCTCTCCAAGGACCAGCAGGATTCATCATTCCCCATGATCAGTTAAACAGATCGATTTATCCCTCCCTCTCTCTCTCTCTCTCTCTCTCTCTCTCTCGCTC
>JBAJNP010014239.1:0-11187 GCA_036877545.1 Yasuhikotakia modesta | reverse complement strand
GTACCGATTTGCCCTATACGCTCACTACGCAAGGTGCGTAAGGCTCCGCAAATGATGAAAGCGGTGTCAGCGCACCGGTCAATGTTTCCACCTTACCGCGTACATAAGGTTGATGACAACATGAAGCGGAATTATCCACCCGGACATGAAACACAATGAGAGTGAAATGCGAGAGCAGCAGTCACGTAAACGCGTTATCTTGTCTCTAAGTTTGATGTCAGCTGCAGCATCAGCAAAGATAAGTTAATGTGATCAGTCTGTCTCGCTAACCTAGCTGGACATGGTCGTATGTTGGTCTGTCTGTTTCTCGCTTGCTTGTCAGTGACATTGTGTCTCAAAAAACAACCATGAGAGTGAAAAAGTATGTTTATTATGTTTCGTAAACGCAACTGTGTTTTCTAAACTGCCATTCGGATAACCGCGTGGCGGGTCTTGCGTTTATGCGCGTGCACAAAACATAATGCTCTGTTTCCAGCAGTAGCTATCTATCAGTATTAAGCGCTCGAATAGCCCGACGTTTGAAACAAACAAGACAACATATTTTTGATTTGTCTCTCACTCTCAATCAATGAGTTTTCTTTATTTTCATGACCGTTTACATTGTAGATTCTGACTGAAGGCATCAAAACTTTATTGGACACATGTGGAATTATGTACTTAACAAAAAACTTTGTTAATAAGTTTTATATTTTCCTTAAAGTAGCCACCCTTTGCTTATTGGATATTGCTGCAAACCCTGTGTTCTCTCAATGAGCTTAATGAGGAAGTAACCTGAAATGGTTTTTGCTTGTATATAATGGTAATGGTTTTTGCTTGTATATGTATATACAGTACAGGCCAAAAGTTTGGACACACCTTCACATTCAATGTGTTTTCTTTATTTTCACAACTATTTACTTTGTAGATTCACATAGAAGACATCAAAGATGTGAATGAACACATATGGAATTATATACTTAACAAAAAAGTGTAAAATAATTCAAAACATGTCTTATATTCTAGTTTCTTCAAAGTATTAATATTTTTGTATATATATATATATATATATATATATATTGCTAAATACATAACACAATACTTTTACTTTCAGTACTTGAGTAGTAAATTTTAAAGTAAACTACTTGCAATACTTAAGTACAAAAAATGTTGAATACTTTAGTACTTTCACTTAAGTATGGTGCTTAAAGAGCACTTTTACTTCTACTCAAGTCACTTTTTTGATAGAGACTAAGTAAAAGTACAAGTTCTCTAAGTAAAAGTCTCTAGTATTATACTACACATCTCTGTTGGGTCATAAGTCTCCACATGAGATATGAAGTGAGAAATCACTCAATCAAATAAGAATTAATGAACAAAAGAATATTCTCAGCCATATGGTTCGTATTTAGATGTCTATGCTGGCAGTCAAATGTTGCAGTAGATCAATGCCCTTAGCTTGTTCTCAAATTTGAGTTCACAATTTAGGCAAACATGCAAGTTAGTAAGTTGCTTTTACATTTTAGAACACTATTTCTTAATAGGAAGTTACACATGAGCATGTGCATGACAAATGGTTAGTTGTACATTAGCACTGTAGACACTGCTAATAAATAATAAGGAAGAGTGATTAGCTTACTGTGCTTGGGGTAAGTAACAAATAGTTACTTATTTGACTTATTTGAAAGTCTTTATAAAGTACTAAATAATGTATACTATACATTACCTGAGGATTATTTAAAAGAACAGTTACATACAATTAATTATGCCAAAAGCTGGCTTATGAATGGTCATGGTATTTGGAATCTTTTATGATATCTTTAAGTTACTATATTACTCTATTTATGTTCCTTATTAGTTATCAATAGTGTTCCTGTAAAACTAAACATTTGTTTTGCATTAGTTCCTATATAACTATCCATTAAGTAAGAAACAGTATTCTAAAGTGTTACAGAGCACTAATGTTATTCAAAACTTCAAAACATCTTTTCAGTGGTAAATCATTGGTCTGTGTGACTGGAATCTTGATTACTGAAACAAAGACATTTATCAAAGATATTAGAGGTTGCTTATCCTCTAATATCAGATGATAAGCAAGTTACACTGCTTACACTGAGTTACACTGAACACACTGTTTGTTAAGAACATCTGGCATTTAGATGAGGTACCAATCGTACTCAATAAAATGGCAAGTTAGGAAGAAAATAAAGGGCTCACTTCTGCTTTTGTGGAGCTTCTTGGAGCTGCTTCTTGTTTTGCAAAGAAGAAAAATAAAGGTTGGGACAATTCAATTAAGTTGATGAGGATGTGTGTGGACGTGCTGAGGCTCAGGTAATTGATTGATGCCAGGAGCAACTCAAAGCCCCTGACCTTCTATGTCAGGTGTCCAGTATTCCTGATGTGCCACAGTTCCCATGGGAAACTCCCAGAATTATCGTCTTTCCACGCGGCCTCTTTTATTTCTTTTCCTCTCACATCAATGACCTTACACCTTCTTTTTTCTCTGCATACTGAGAATAATATCACATTGCCTTATGTTATTCAGAAGAGGCAATTACCTCAGTGGGCCACCCTCATTTCCAGATCATTTCCAAAACCAGCCGCAACTTAATGGGCTTCATCAACCAACAGTAGAAAATGCGTTCCCATCTGTCCTTCCTCTGTACTGATATTGCTCAAACATTCTGGTTAAGGAGTTACTCTGGACCCCAAACACTACAGTACAACATAACAATATGTATAATGTTGAGATGTATAATGCACAATGTTGTCTTACATTGATAGAATGTTCAAAATCTAATGTTGATATTATGATATTTGCTTAATTCTGGTTGGTCTATTTGATCTGTTTCTTAAACTATTTGTGGTTATCGTTAGACTGCAAGTGTCAGGGGCGGGTCTCGAACCCGGGTCTCTGGCGTGGCTAGCGAACGCACTTCTGCTTCCGCGTATCTGGCAGAGTTCAGAATTTATTATAAAACAAAAAACTTGACAAAAAAACAAACGGGACAGGATATAAAAAATGAAAAGCTCAGTAGAAAAATAAAACTTAACCAAACTGGAAACAAAACCACAGGGAAACTTGCCGGAAACAAACTAACAAAACCCGAACGACAAATAGCCATGACAAGACAAGGCTGATCAAGACAATGAGACAAAACATACCAAATGATGTCTCACCAAAAAAAATGTTGCAACACAAAACAATCAGGCTCTGGATAATCAGACACTTAGGCTGCGCGCATCTGAAACAACTTAGACAATGAACGAAAGGACAGAACCAAAACAAACAACAACGACACCTACAGGGGGGAGACACCACAAAACACAACACAGTCAGGTGCGAGTCGTGACAGTACCACCCCCATAAGGAACGGCCCCAGAAGTTCCCCAGAGCACCACCAAAACTCTCTCCATGGAGGTGGCTCTGGCTCGCAAGGAAGCAGCTTGGGGTCATACAGAGGTGGTTCGGGCACCGCTGGACTGGACCTGGACGCCACCGAACTGGACCTGGGCTCAGGCACAGCAGGACTGGACCTGGGTTCAGGCATGGACCTCAACGGGCTGGACCTTTCTGGACTGGGCTGGGATTCCGGCTCCATCCGACCGGACCTGGACCTCACCGGACTAGCCTTGGACCTGGGAACAGCTGGGCTGGACTGGACCACAGCCTCGGGCATGGTTGGACTGGACCTGGGTGTGGCCAGCCTGGGTCTGGTGTGCTCCGCCGGTCTGGACCTCGGACAGGACTCTGGCTTTGCTGGACTGGACTCTGGCTTGGACCCCAGACTGGAAACAGAGGTGTCTGGAGGGGGTTCTGCCCTGGCTTCTCCAAGACTGGGCTCTGACTTGCCCTGACTGGGCCTTGAGAGTCTCTGGGAGCATCCAGACTTGAGGCTGGCTCTGGGAGGCTCAGGGGATGACACCGCTGCGGGCTCTGGGACAGGCTGACTGGAGAGAGCGGGATCTGGGACAGGCTGACTGGATATCTGGTTATCAGAACAGAAAAATAATATGGGTGCTGTGTGTCATGACAACCGCAAAGCATTTAATTTACTTTGTACAACCAAAGCCAAAAACCCTAAACATACTACTTTAACACTGTTATTATGCAGGTGGTATTTCATCTAGTAAAAGCAGATTAAATACAAGATACAGATTAATACAGTTAAAAAATAGATAAATTACAAATTTAAATTAAAAGTTATCTGAAAAGAGATCATTTAATTAGGTTTTAATCAAATAAATGATTTAGTGACATATGTACATGTTGTGTCAGACTTTGCTGAAGTCCTGCAGGGATGTGTCATGTCCTAATTTCATTACCTTATCTCACTCCTGTAATTTTCTGTCCTATTCACCAGACCTATTTCATACAATATCATAAAATATCATAAAATAAGTCCAGCCTAGTTTAAAATTAATGGCTGATTTGTGCATTGTTTTAATGAGATTCAGGCTGCTGTCACTTCAACATTTAAATTCTTTCTGAAATTCCAGGAATTGCCACATGGCTCCACTTTGATGAATAATAAACAACAGGCTGTTAGCAGTACAGAACACTCTCATCACGCATCTTTCATCTCTTTCAAGCCCCATCATTCTCTCTTCTCTTGATACACAATGCAGGTGTCCCATCTGTTTTAAGCCTAACTAATTTGTTCTAGACTAAATTCATTTAATTCAAGTACCTCTCAGCACTACTAGCTTTGTGGGTTTCTTGTATAGGTGAAATTGTATTTTTTCGTTAAGTGGCTGGTTTCTTTGGCACATAGACAGAGTTTTTTTTACAAATTGAAGCCTGTGAGAACTTCCCCTCAAAAGATATACTCATGTAAGGGGTGAGGTCTTAAAGTAAGATGAGCTATGAAATTAGACAACACTAAATCATAAGGGAATGACTGAACTATAGGCCATTTTGAGATATATGGGTAATATTTCAGATGTGAGCTACAGAAAAGTGCTTCATCATCGTTCTTGAGACAGCAAAGTAAAAGATTATGGTGTGTTTATACCAGTATGACTATTAATGTAGCATGTGAGAAAGATAAATTAACAAAGACAGAGAACTTCCAGAATGTCTGCAAAAGCCAGAATCAATTATATTTAAATCTCACAGATTATAATTTCAAGGGTGTATTTTTTTCCATTAGCGTTTTAAGAAACACAATTTAACGGGTCCTTTACTTTACAACAGTGTCTCTTTAGGGCAGCTGCTAACAGCTAATATATTCAGTTCCCTCTGGGACAATTTAATTAAGATTACCTAGGTGAGCTTCACAGCTGAGTTGTGAATAATAATTACATTGTGAGACTGTGTATTTGAGCAGTCAGGCTTTTTTACCAGACAGATGAATGTCTGAGTATAGGCTTTTAAGAGTTGTCTTAGTCCGGTGCGTTTAATAGTTAATCTCTCCATTTTCTTCATCCTGGGTGCATGTTGCTGTGCCAGCAGTGCAGCAGTTGTCACATTAACTCATCCATTCAGAACAACATTGATTACCTTCAATTCCTGTGACAGTGCCAAGCACAAAAAGGCCAAGCCAGATTCTTGTATTTATATATGTGAAAGGAAAGCTGTATGTTGATGTGGTAATGTATACCGCATGAGAATGTAGATTTCTGTAAAAGATGACTTTCTCTCTGCTTTATTGTTTTCCTGTAGTTTTACAGCATTACCCAGGTGCACAGGCATTTTAACTAAAATTTTGGACAGGTCAAAGTGAAACATGGTAGATGAACGGATGCTTTTAAACAATTTATGTAAAAAACCTTAACAGTGATTAACCTACTCAGTTATGAACTGATATTAAGTGGGAGATGCCAAACATTCAGTTTCAGATACCAGATATCTAAGCTTCTAGTAAATGTCACTTCATAGTTTACAGTCAGGGATCCTTCGGGAGAAATGACAACTAATAAATGCCATGTGTTCTCATGTCATAAAATTCATTTGTCAGGGATTTGTATCTTGAGTACTGACCTTCAGAATTTGCACTCAGTATAAACTTTGAGGTTTGACCATGGAGTAAATTAATCTTTGATGAAAAGCTTTTCTTCTCTGTAAAATATGGCAGTTTATTTGAAAGCTAGAGACTTATTTCAAACAAAACTTTCAAATTGGAAAGCACTGAGCACACTGATCCCAGATCCCAGAACTAAATCTTTACTGACTTTACAAATAGAAACACGTCACTTATCATCATCAGACAAACATCTGAACATCTGATCTACACAGCAGATTCACATCTGTTTACGCTGCATAAACATTTTGTGTGCAAATTGTGTTGCTTCCTACATTGTTTTTTGTTGTCCACATACATCATTTGGTGTGCATGTTTTTGCCAATTTATATGGTATTGCTTAAAATTATAGTGAATAGACAGTAATAATTATAATTGTGAAAGTAAATGCATTTATATTCACTTAATAAAAAATAACATGATAAATGAAATACAAACCTGAACGATCAAGGTGTAGATGGCAGACTGGAGTGACAGTAAAAGGAGTGAGGACCAAGGTGGAGACAGAGGGTGGGAGGGGTAGAGGATCAAGGAATTGTTGAAGGTCCAAAAGACCAGAGTAGAATCAGAGCAACAAAGAAATAAGGTGAAGAGGGAAAATGTGAGAGACTAGTGAAGCAGTACGTATCATGAGGGTTTGCAGGGCCAAGGCAAATCCGAAGAGCTGAGGAGGTGAGGTGGAGTCATGGGCACAAAGGGACAAGGTGTAGCAAAGTGATCCTCCCTACAGGGCAGAGCTGGTGGTGAGGGAGCCCAAGGCAAAGCCTAAGAGCTTGCCACTAACTATGGAGTAAAACTAATGAAAACTCAATGGGTAATTGTGGGAGCAAACTAATTAAAATGATTATCAACTCAAATTAGGACATGAACAGTAATTTTAGTTAATTCATAGTTTTACAGTAATTTTTAAAATACAGCCATTTGCTAGTTGTTAAACGTGATAATTACTTTTTTAAGTTTCTGTTGGTTATACTACAAACTTGTACAGCAACATATGTAATACAGTTTGTTTAACAAACCTAATAACAAATAAATGACATTTTCTCTGGTGACACATACTGTATAACAGCATACTTCGAAGTAATTTAATTTTTCAATATTTTAACTGTTCACTTTGCTAAAGTTTTTAAATCTATTTTGATATGTTTACTTTCTCTTATTTTAATGTAGATGAAGGGACCGATACGATTGGTCTCCACCTGTCCTGCCCGTCACAGAAAACCTTTGATCTGAAACCTGAGCTGATCAAAATACACAAGCAACTGACACAGAAAAAACAGCCCTTCATAAGCATGTGTTTACAGGACACTTGAGTGTCCATCTAAATGCAAATCCAGTCCAGAGTCAGAGTCTTTCTCACAAACTTACCCTGTGACAAGCAGCAGCCTATCTCTACTAATCTCTATTAATCATTCAGGTGACAAGCTCCACTCGTTGGAGAAGAAACAGATGAAGATAAGGGACACAGACAGAATGATAAAACACAACAAACTTATTCCTTACATTGTTCCTGTATGCTCCATTTTTTCCTGTAAAATATAAAAGTTCAAGTTCAATTTATTTATAGAGCGCTTTTCACAATGGTACATTGTCACAAAGCAGCTTTACAAAATAAACAAAATATCACAAGATATTTAAAATATGGAAATAAACTTGAAATGAAACAAACTAGAAAGGAAACAGGTTTAAATAATAAAAAGACAGAACATCATTAATAATACAAACAATCAAAAAATAATAATACAATAAAGAGTGGGAAAATGGAGAAAAAAACCTTGTGAGAAACCAGGCTAGTCGGGGAGGGCCAGTTCTCCTCTGGCAAGTTAAAGCTGCAGTCTGTAACCAAGACTATGATTTGTTAGGCATGAAGCTAAATGAAAAGTGAGACCAACTGGTGATTATGTAAAAAGTTTAAATAGGAGAAAATAACATGGTAGATGATAAGTACCATAGGTTACTGATAGCAGCTATAACAACAATCTGCTGTTACAATACTGGTGCTGAGCTAATGATATAAGACTGTCGTTTTATGGTTTGAAGAGAAACATGGACACTGACAGAGAAAAACAGAACTACTAGAATAATGTGGAAGTTGATGATCATCACTGGAGTAGGCCATGAAGAGAGTCCTCTGGGAGCATCTGATAATAGAGACCACCACCAAAGGGGACTGGGGACCGGACTGACCTGCCGATGAGTGATCAATAAAGAGGCAGGATCATCTAAAAACTTCCCTGGGAGGAAATCCCCAAAAACAGAGTGATTAGCGTAGCAGCTGTTCATGGCATTGTGTACATAAATCAACTTGTCAATAGATAACAATAGTCAATTATTGAACTATGAAAATGCATAACTAAAGAGATGGGTTTTTAGTCTAGATTTAAACTGCAGGAGCGTGTCTGAACCCCGAATATTATCTGGGAGATCGTTCCAGAGTTTGGGGGCCAAGTGAAAGAAAGCTCTACCACCTTTAGTTGACTTAATAACTCTAGGCACAACCAGCAGACCAGCGTTTTGAGAGCGTAGAGCGCGTATCGGTTTATAGTGAAATAGAAGGTCTGTGATGTATTTGGGGGCTAGCCCATTTAGTGCTTTATAGGTTAGTAGTAAAATGTTGTAGGTAATACGGTAACTAACAGGCAACCGGGGAGGGATAAAAGAATTGGTGTATTATGATTATATTTTCTAGACCTGGTCAGGACTCAGCTGCAGCATTTTGAACTGACTGTAGCCGGTTTATGAGATAGGCTGAACAACCATTGTAATTCACCAAGAGTGAATTACAATAATCCAGTCTAGAGGTCATAAAAGCATGAACAAGCTTTTCTGCATCAGCCTTAGAGAGGAAGCCACGTATCTTAGCGATGTTCCTTAAATGGAAGAAGGCAGTTTTAGTAATAAATGCCACATGGCTATCGAAAGATTGCTGTCTAAGATGACGCCCAGGTTTTTAACTGTGCTGGATGATATAACATTACACCAGTCTAACTTGAGATTATAGTCGGCTGGGGTCTGTTTATTAGAATGTGGACAAACAAGTAATATCTCCGTTTTATCTGAATTTAGTAGGAGAAAATTACCACGATTCTCCATTTATGTGTGAAAACTGATAACGGTCGGACAAATACGATTTGAGCCACTGCAAGGCCTGCCCTTGAATGCCCACTTCATTCTGTAAACGATCCAGCAGCAAGCCATGATCTATGGTATCAAAAGCTGCACTGAGGTCCAGCAAAACTAGTAGTGACATATAACCTTTATCAGCTGCCAGGAGTAAATCATTTGTAATTTTGACCAGAGCAGTCTCAGTGCTATGATGTGGTCTAAACCCAGACTGGAAAATTTCAAAAATGTTGTTTCTCAGTAAACAAGCAGATAGTTGAGAAAAGACAACTAGTTCTAGGATCTTTGACAAAAAGTCAGGTGAAAAACAGTCAAACTGCTCCTGAGGGGAAACATTAACCAACACTGAATTTTCCAAAACCATCATAGGCCGCATGGATTCAATTATATTATGTATTTTTTCAAATTTTTCTGTAATAAAGATCATAAAATCGTTGCTCCCCAAGTTTGCAGGTGCATTATCCTCTGGACGGCTTTGCTTGCTCGTTAGTCTGGCTACTGTGGTAAATAAAAATCTGGGATTGTTTTTATGTCTCTCTATTTCTGAGCTGATATGTGCAGCCCTTGCTGATTTGAGGGACTTCTTATAACGATTCATACTGTCCTTCCAGGCTAGACGAAAAACTTCCAAGTTCATTTTTCTCCATTTACGCTCTGTTACAAGTGTCTCTCTTTAAGGTAATAGTCGTGGTGTTATGCCACGGAGCTGTCCTTCTGTCTTTAACTTTTTTGACTTTAAGCGGTGCGACCGTATCAAGAGTCCTGGTAAAACTGTGATTTAGACTTGTTGTTAGAGTTTCTAACTCTATAGCCGTTTCAGGTGGATTTAGTAGATTAGATAGGATAGGAAGCGTACTAATAAAGCTGTTTTTAGTGGTAGGCATTATGTTTCTGCACTTACAAAAACGTGGGACATTAAGGTCGAAGTCACCAGAGTCAATTATCCAGGAAATTAGATGGTGGTCGGTGATTTCATCACACTGTGGTATAGTTTTTTAAATTTCAAGACCATAAAATAGAATTAGGTCAAGGATATGGTTAAAGCGATGGGTGGGTAAATTAACATTTTGTTTAATGCCAAAAGAATTAAGGAGGCCCATGAATGCTGTTCCTGAAGCAAAGTCAAAGTCAAAGTGGAGTTTATTGTCATTTCAGCCATTTACACAGTACATAGCGAAACGAAACAACGTTTCTCCAGGACCAAGGTGCTAACATACAACAACACAGTACAAAGAACAAAAAGTACACCGTACAATGTAAGTACAAAAACAGAGACTAAGCTAAACAACCGACAGAGTCTAAACATAAAGTGCACAGAATGCAAACTTGCAGCACAGGACAAAAAACACAATATGTACATAAAGTGCACAGAAGTGCAAACGACCAGCACAAGGTGCAGCAGACAGTAACAATACGAAACAAAACAAGAACGCAGACTAAAGTGATTGCAGTGAGTTTGTGTAAAGTGACATGTGCGTTGCTTATCGTCTATAATGAGAGCAGTCCAGTGGCAGTAGTGGGTCAATTTTTATGTGTTTAACAGTCTTATGGCTTGTGGGAAAAAGCTGTTGCTGGTAGTGACCGCCCGAATGCTTCGGTACTGTTTTCCAGACAGCAGGAGGGAGAAAAGTGAGTGGGAGGGGTGTGTGGGGTCAGCCACAATGCTGGTGGCTTTCCGGGTGCAGCGTGAGGTGTAGATCCGTAATAGAGGGGAGAGAGACCCCAATGATCTTTTCAGCTGTTCTCACTATCCGTCGCAGGGTCTTGCGGTCCGATACGGTGCAGTTCCCACACCAGGCAGTGATGCAGCTGCTCAGGATGCTCTTAATTGTCCCTCTGTAGAAAACAGTGAGGATGGGGGGTGGCAGATGGGCTTTCCTCAGCCTTCTCAAAAAGTACAGGCGCTGCTGGGCTTTTTTCGCTTTTTTTTCGAGAACCCAGGAGAGGTTCTCTGTCAGGTGAAAGAAACTTAGTGCTCCTTACGATCTCCACAGGGGAGCCGTCGATGTTCAACGGAGAGTGGTCTCTCTGTGCTCTTCTGAAGTCAACAACCATCTCTTTAGTT